>CAXIUB010000028.1:0-87062 GCA_964034835.1 Muscina levida | reverse complement strand
AAACGTTCAAAATTTAAAATTTTCACATACTCATATTTTCAAAAATTCAAAATATTAAATTTTCACATATTCATATTTTCAAATTTTTACAAAATTTCAAATTTCCACATATTCATATTTTCAAAATTTCAAATTTTCACATATTCATATTTTAAAAAATGCAAAATTTCAAATTTTCACATACTTGTATTTTCAAAGTTTCAAAAGTTCAAAATTTCAAATGTCAAAATACTCGTATTTTCAAAATTTCAAATTTTCACATATTCATATTTACAAAGTTTTTAAATTTTCACATATTCGTATTTTCAAAAATTTCAAATTTTCACATACTCATATTTTCAAAAATTCAAATTTTCACATACTCATATTTTCAAAAATTCAAAATTTCAAATTTTTACATTTTCATATTTTCAAAGTTTCAAATTTTTACACTCTCGTATTTTCAAAATTTAAAATTTTTAAAATTTAAATGTTCAAAATTTCAAATGTCAAAATACTCGTATTTTCAAAATTTAAATTTTTCACATATTCATATTTACAAAATTTTTAAATTTTCACATATTCGTTTTTTCAAAATTTAAAATTTTCACATACTCATATTTTCAAAAATTCAAAATTTAAAATTTTAACATACTCATATTTTCAAAAATTCAAAATATTACATTTTCACGTATTTTCAAATTTTACAAAATTTCAAATTTATACATATTCATATTTTCAAAATTTCAAATTTTCAAATTTTCACATACTTGTATTTTCAGAGTTTCAAAAGTTCAAAATTTCAAATGTCAATATACTCGTATTTTCAAAATTTCAAATTTTCACATATTAATATTTACAAAATATTTAAATTTTCACATATTCGTATTTTCAAAATTTCAAATTTTCACATACTCATATTTTCAAAAATTCAAAATTTAAAATTTTCACATACTCATATTTTCAAAAATTCAAAATATTAAATTTTCACATATTTTCAAATTTTTACAAAATTTCAAATTTCTACATATTCATATTTTCAAAATTTCAAATTTTCACATATTCATATTTTGAAAAATGCAAAATTTCAAATTTTCACATACTTGTATTTTCGAAGTTTCAAAAGTTCAAAATTTCAAATGTCAAAATACTCGTATTTTCAAAATTTCAAATTTTCACATATTAATATTTACAAAATATTTAAATTTTCACATATTCGTATTTTCAAAATTTCAAATTTTCACATACTCATATTTTCAAAAATTCAAAATTTAAAATTTTCACATACTCATATTTTCAAAAATTCAAAATATTAAATTTTCACATATTCATATTTTCAAATTTTTACAAAATTTCAAATTTCCACATATTCATATTTTCAAAATTTTAAATTTTTACATATTCATATTTTGAAAAATGCAAAATTTCAAATTTTCACATACTTGTATTTTCAAAGTTTCAAATTTTTACATATTCGTATTTTCAAAATTTCAAATTTTCACATACTCGTATTTTCAAAATTTAAAATTTTCACATACTGATATTTTCAAAAATTCAAAATTTCAAATTTTTACATACTCATATTTTCAAAAATTCAAAATTTCAAATTTTCACATACTCATATTTTCAAAAATTCAAATTTTCACATATTCATATTTTTAAAGTTTCAAATATTTACATACTCGTATTTTCAAAATTTCAAATTTTCACATACTCGTATTTTCAAAATTTCAAATTTTTACATACGGATATTTTCAAAAATTCAAAATTTCAAATTTTCACATACTCATATTTTCAAAAATTCAGAATTTCAAATTTTCACATACTCATATTTTCAAAAATTCAAGTTTCAAATTTTCACATATTCATATTTTCAAAGTTTCAAATTTTTACATACCCGTATTTTCAAAATTTCAAATTTTCACATACTCGTATTTTCAAAATTTCAAATTTTCACATACTGATATTTTCAAAAATTCAAAATTTCAAATTTTCACATACTCATATTTTCAAAAATTCAAAATTTCAAATTTTCACATACTCATATTTTCAAAAATTCAAAAATTAAAATTTTCACATACTCGTATTTTCAAAATTTCAAATTTTTACATACTGATATTTTCAAAAATTTAAAATTTAAAATTTTCACATATTCATATATTCAAAAATTCAAATTTTCACATACTCGTAGTTTCAAAATTTAAATTATCACATACTCATATTTTCAAAAATTCAAAATTTTCACATATTCATATTTACAAAATTTTTAAATTTTCACATAGTCGTATTTTCAAAGTTTCAAATTTTTACATACTCGTATTTTCAAAATTTAAAATTTCCACATATTCATATTTTCAAAATTTTAAATTTTCACATACTGATATTTTCAAAATTTTAAAAGTTAAAATTTTCACATATTCATATTTTCAAAGTTTCAAATTTTTACATACTCGTATTTTCAAAATTTCAAATTTTCACATACTCGTATTTTCAAAATTTCAAATTTTCACATTCTGATATTTTCAAAAATTCAAAATTTCAAATTTTCACATACTCATATTTTCAAAAATTCAAAATTTCAAATTTTCACATACTAACATTTTCAAAAATTCAAAATTTCAAATTTTCACATATTCATATTTTCAAAGTTTCAAATTTTTACATACTCGTATTTTCAAAATTTCAAATTTTCACATACTCGTATTTTGAAAATTTCAAATTTTCACATACTGATATTTTCAAAAATTAAAAATTTAAAATTTTCACATACTGATATTTTCAAAAATTCAAAATTTCAAATTTTCACATACTCATATTTTCAAAAATTCAAAATTTCAAATTTTCACATACTCATATTTTCAAAAATTCAAAATTTCAAATTTTCACATATTCATATTTTCAAAATTTCAAATTTTTACATACTCGTATTTTCAAATTTTCACATACTGATATTTTCAAAAATTTAAAAGTTAAAATTTTCACATATTCATATTTTCAAAGTTTCAAATATTTACATACTCGTATTTTCAAAATTTAAATTTTTCACATACTCGTATTTTCAAAATTTCAAAATTTCAAATTTTCACATACTGATATTTTCAAAAATTCAAAAATTCAAATTTTCACATACTGATATTTTCAAAAATTCAAATTAAAAATTTTCACATACTTATATTTTCAAAAATTCAAAATTTCACATACTCATATTTTCAAAAATTCAAAATTTCAAATTATGTGAAATTTTAAAGTATGTGAAAACTCGTATTTTCAAAATTTCAAATTTTCACATACTGATATTTTCAAAAATTTAAAAGTTAAAATTTTCACATATTCATATTTTCAAAGTTTCAAATATTTACATACTCGTATTTTCAAAATTTAAAATTTTTACATACTCGTATTTTCAAAATTTCAAATTTTCACATACTGATATTTTCAAAAATTCAAATTTTCACATACTGATATTTTCGAAAATTCAAATTAAAATTTTTCACATACTTATATTTTCAAAAATTCAAAATTTCACATACTCATATTTTCAAAAATTCAAAATTTCAAATTTTCGCATATTCATATTTTCAAAGTATCAAATTTTTACATACTCGTATTTTCAAAATTTCAAATTTTCACACACTCGTATTTTCAAAATTTCAAATTTTCACATACTGATATTTTCAAAAATTCAAAATTTCAAATTTTCACAAAATCATATTTTCAAAAATTCTAAATTTCAAATTTTCACATACTCATATTTTCAAAAATTCAAAATTTCACATACTCGTATTTTCAAAATTTCAAATTTTTACATACTGATATTTTCAAAAATTTTAAATTTTCACATATTCATATATTCAAAAATTCAAATTTTCACATACTCGTAGTTTCTAAATTTCAAATTTTCACATACTCATATTTTCAAAAATTCAAAATTTTCACATATTCATATTTACAAAATTTTTAAATTTTCACATACTCGTATTTTCAAAGTTTCAAATTTTTACATACTCGTATTTTCAAAATTTCAAATTTCCACATATTCATATTTTCAAAATTTCAAATTTTCACATACTGATATTTTCAAAAATTTAAAAGTTAAAATTTTCTCATATTCATATTTTCAAAGTTTAAAATTTTTACATACTCGTATTTTCAAAATTTCAAATTTTCACATACTCGTATTTTCAAAATTTCAAATTTTCACATACTGATATTTTCACAAATTCAAAATTTCAAATTTTCACATACTGATATTTTCAAAAATTCAAAATTTCAAATTTTCACATACTCATAAAATTTTTACATACCCGTATTTTCAAAATTTCAAATTTTCACATACTCATATTTTCAAAAATTCAAAATTTCAAATTTTCACATACTCATATTTTCAAAAATTCAAAATTTCAAATTTTCACATATTCATATTTTCAAAATTTCAAATTTTTACATACTCGTATTTTCAAAATTTCAAATTTTCACATACTGATATTTTCAAAAATTTAAAAGTTAAAATTTTCACATATTCATATTTTCAAAGTTTCAAATATTTACATACTCGTATTTTCAAAATTTAAAATTTTCACATACTCGTATTTTCAAAATTTCAAAATTTCAAATTTTCACATACTGATATTTTCAAAAATTCAAATTAAAAATTTTCACATACTTATATTTTCAAAAATTCAAAATTTCACATACTCATATTTTCAAAAATTCAAAATTTCAAATTATGTGAAATTTTTAAGTATGTGAAAACTCGTATTTTCAAAATTTCAAATTTTCACATACTGATATTTTCAAAAATTTAAAAGTTAAAATTTTCACATATTCATATTTTCAAAGTTTCAAATATTTATATACTCGTATTTTCAAAATTTAAAATTTTTACATACTCGTATTTTCAAAATTACAAAATTTCAAATTTTCACATACTGATATTTTCAAAAATTCAAATTTTCACATACTGATATTTTCAAAAATTCAAATTAAAAGTTTTCACATACTTATATTTTCAAAAATTCAAAATTTCACATACTCATATTTTCAAAAATTCAAAATTTCAAATTTTCACATATTCATATTTTCAAAGTATCAAATTTTTACATACTCGTATTTTCAAAATTTAAAATTTTCACACACTCGTATTTTCAAAATTTCAAATTTTCACATACTGATATTTTCAAAAATTCAAAATTTCAAATTTTCACAAAATCATATTTTCAAAAATTCTAAATTTCAAATTTTCACATACTCATATTTTCAAAAATTCAAATTTTCACATACTCGTATTTTCAAAATTTCAAATTTTTACATACTGATATTTTCAAAAATTTTAAATTTCAAATTTTCACATATTCATATATTCAAAAATTCAAATTTTCACATACTCGTAGTTTCTAAATTTCAAATTTTCACATACTCATATTTTCAAAAATTCAAAACTTTCACATATTCATATTTACAAAATTTTTAAATTTTCACATACTCGTATTTTCAAAGTTTCAAATTTTTACATACTCGTATTTTCAAAATTTCAAATTTCCACATATTCATATTTTCAAAATTTCAAATTTTCACATACTGATATTTTCAAAAATTTAAAAGTTAAAATTTTCACATATTCATATTTTCAAAGTTTAAAATTTTTACATACTCGTATTTTCAAAATTTCAAATTTTCACATACTCGTATTTTCAAAATTTCAATTTTCACATACTGATATTTTCAAAAATTCAAAATTTCAAATTTTCACATACTGATATTTTAAAAAATTCAAAATTTCAAATTTCACATACTCATATTTTCAAAAATTCAAAATTTCAAATTTTCACATACTCATATTTTCAAAATTTCAAATTTTCACATATTCAAATTTTCAAAGTTTCAAATTTTTACATACTCGTATTTTCAAAATTTCAAATTTTCACATACTCGTATTTTCAAAATTTCAAATTTTCACATACTGATATTTTCAAAAATTCAAAATTTCAAATTTTCACATACTCATATTTTCAAAAATTCAAATTTTTACATACTCGTATTTTCAAAATTCCAAATTTTCACATACTCGTATTTTCAAAATTTCAAATTTTCACATACTGATATTTTCAAAAATTTAAAAGTTAAAATTTTCACATATTCATATTTTCAAAGTTTCAAATATTTACATACTCGTATTTTCAAAATTCCAAATTTTCACATACTCGTATTTTCAAAATTTCAAATTTTCACATACTGATATTTTCAAAAATTCAAAATTTCAAATTTTCACATACTGATATTTTCAAAAATTCAAAATTTCAAATTTTCACATACTCATATTTCCAAAAATTAAAAATTTCAAATTTTCACATACTCGTATTTTCAAAATTTAAAATTTTCACATATCATATTTTCAAAAATTAAAAATTTCAAATTTTTACATATTCATATTTTCAAAGTTTCAAATTTTTACATACTCGTATTTTCAAAATTTCAAATTTTCACATACTCGTATTTTCAAAATTTCAAATTTTCACATACTGATATTTTCAAAAATTCAAAATTCAAATTTTCACATACTCATATTTTCAAAAATTCAAAATTTCAAATTTTCACATACTCATATTTTCAAAAATTCAAAAATTAAAATTTTCACATACTCGTATTTTCAAAATTTAAAATTTTTACATACTGATATTTTCAAAAATTTAAAATTTAAAATTTTCACATATTCATATATTCAAAAATTCAAATTTTCACATACTCGTAGTTTCAAAATTTAAAATTTTCACATACTGATATTTTCAAAAATTTAAAAGTTAAAATTTTCACATAT
This sequence comes from Muscina levida, assembly GCA_964034835.1. Taxonomy (NCBI): domain Eukaryota; kingdom Metazoa; phylum Arthropoda; class Insecta; order Diptera; family Muscidae; genus Muscina; species Muscina levida. The sequence continues at coordinate 80,269 of CAXIUB010000028.1, read as the reverse complement.
TCATATTTTCAAAGTTTCAAATATTTACATACTCGTATTTTCAAAATTCCAAATTTTCACATACTCGTATTTTCAAAATTTCAAATTTTCACATACTGATATTTTCAAAAATTCAAAATTTCAAATTTTCACATACTGATATTTTCAAAAATTCAAAATTTCAAATTTTCACATACTCATATTTCCAAAGTTTCAAATATTTATATACTCGTATTTTCAAAATTTAAAATTTTTACATACTGATATTTTCAAAAATTTAAAATTTAAAATTTTCACATATTCATATATTCAAAAATTCAAATTTTCACATACTCGTAGTTTCAAAATTTCAAATTTTCACATACTGATATTTTCAAAATTTAAAAGTTAAAATTTTCACATATTCATATTTTCAAAGTTTCAAATATTTATATACTCGTATTTTCAAAATTTAAAATTTTTACATACTCGTATTTTCAAAATTTCAAAATTTCAAATTTTCACATACTGATATTTTCAAAAATTCAAATTTTTACATACTGATATTTTCAAAAATTCAAATTAAAAGTTTTCACATACTTATATTTTCAAAAATTCAAAATTTCACATACTCATATTTTCAAAAATTCAAAATTTCAAATTTTCACATATTCATATTTTCAAAGTATCAAATTTTTACATACTCGTATTTTCAAAATTTAAAATTTTCACACACTCGTATTTTCAAAATTTCAAATTTTCACATACTGATATTTTCAAAAATTCAAAATTTCAAATTTTCACAAAATCATATTTTCAAAAATTCTAAATTTCAAATTTTCACATACTCATATTTTCAAAAATTCAAATTTTCACATACTCGTATTTTCAAAATTTCAAATTTTTACATACTGATATTTTCAAAAATTTTAAATTTCAAATTTTCACATATTCATATATTCAAAAATTCAAATTTTCACATACTCGTAGTTTCTAAATTTCAAATTTTCACATACTCATATTTTCAAAATTCAAAACTTTCACATATTCATATTTACAAAATTTTTAAATTTTCACATACTCGTATTTTCAAAGTTTCAAATTTTTACATACTCGTATTTTCAAAATTTCAAATTTCCACATATTCATATTTTCAAAATTTCAAATTTTCACATACTGATATTTTCAAAAATTTAAAAGTTAAAATTTTCACATATTCATATTTTCAAAGTTTAAAATTTTTACATACTCGTATTTTCAAAATTTCAAATTTTCACATACTCGTATTTTCAAATTTCAAATTTTCACATACTGATATTTTCAAAAATTCAAAATTTCAAATTTTCACATACTGATATTTTAAAAAATTCAAAATTTCAAATTTCACATACTCATATTTTCAAAAATTCAAAATTTCAAATTTTCACATACTCATATTTTCAAAATTTCAAATTTTCACATATTCAAATTTTCAAAGTTTCAAATTTTTACATACTCGTATTTTCAAAATTTCAAATTTTCACATACTCGTATTTTCAAAATTTCAAATTTTCACATACTGATATTTTCAAAAATTCAAAATTTAAAATTTTCACATACTCATATTTTCAAAAATTCAAATTTTTACATACTCGTATTTTCAAAATTCCAAATTTTCACATACTCGTATTTTCAAAAATTTCAAATTTTCACATACTGATATTTTCAAAAATTTAAAAGTTAAAATTTTCACATATTCATATTTTCAAAGTTTCAAATATTTACATACTCGTATTTTCAAAATTCCAAATTTTCACATACTCGTATTTTCAAAATTTCAAATTTTCACATACTGATATTTTCAAAAATTCAAAATTTCAAATTTTCACATACTGATATTTTCAAAAATTCAAAATTTCAAATTTTCACATACTCATATTTCCAAAAATTAAAAATTTCAAATTTTCACATACTCGTATTTTCAAAATTTAAAATTTTCACATATCATATTTTCAAAAATTAAAAATTTCAAATTTTTACATATTCATATTTTCAAAGTTTCAAATTTTTACATACTCGTATTTTCAAAATTTCAAATTTTCACATACTCGTATTTTCAAAATTTCAAATTTTCACATACTGATATTTTCAAAAATTCAAATTCAAATTTTCACATACTCATATTTTCAAAAATTCAAAATTTCAAATTTTCACATACTCATATTTTCAAAAATTCAAAAATTAAAATTTTCACATACTCGTATTTTCAAAATTTAAAATTTTTACATACTGATATTTTCAAAAATTTAAAATTTAAAATTTTCACATATTCATATATTCAAAAATTCAAATTTTCACATACTCGTAGTTTCAAAATTTCAAATTTTCACATACTGATATTTTCAAAAATTTAAAAGTTAAAATTTTCACATATTCATATTTTCAAAGTTTCAAATATTTACATACTCGTATTTTCAAAATTCCAAATTTTCACATACTCGTATTTTCAAAATTTCAAATTTTCACATACTGATATTTTCAAAAATTCAAAATTTCAAATTTTCACATACTGATATTTTCAAAAATTCAAAATTTCAAATTTTCACATACTCATATTTCCAAAAATTAAAAATTTCAAATTTTCACATACTCGTATTTTCAAAATTTAAAATTTTCACATATCATATTTTCAAAAATTAAAAATTTCAAATTTTTACATATTCATATTTTCAAAGTTTCAAATTTTTACATACTCGTATTTTCAAAATTTCAAATTTTCACATACTCGTATTTTCAAAATTTCAAATTTTCACATACTGATATTTTCAAAAATTCAAAATTCAAATTTTCACATACTCATATTTTCAAAAATTCAAAATTTCAAATTTTCACATACTCATATTTTCAAAAATTCAAAAATTAAAATTTTCACATACTCGTATTTTCAAAATTTAAAATTTTTACATACTGATATTTTCAAAAATTTAAAATTTTCACATATTCATATATTCAAAAATTCAAATTTTCACATACTCGTAGTTTCAAAATTTCAAATTTTCACATACTCATATTTTCAAAAATTCAAAATTTCAAATTTTCACATATTCATATTTTCAAAGTTTCAAATTTTTACATACTCGTATTTTCCAAATTTTAAATTTTCACATAACCATATTTTCAAAAATTCAAAATTACAAATTTTCACATACTCATATTTTCAAAAAAGTGACCGTTTCAAATTTCAAATTTTCACATACTGATATTTTCAAAATTCAAAATTTCAAATTTTCACATACTCATATTTTCAAAAATTCAAAATTTCAAATTTTCACAACTGATATTTTCAAAATTCAAAATTTCAAATTTTCACATACTCATATTTTCAAAAGTTCAAAATTTTAAATTTCCACATATTAATATTTTCAAAAATTAAAAATTTTAAATTTTTACATATTCATATTTTCAAAATTTCAAATTTTCACATATTCATATTTTCCAAATTTTAAATTATCACATATTCATATTTTCAAAAATTAAAAATTTTAAATTTTCACATAGAGCAATTCCATATGAAAGCGATCACCTTTTGGACGACCCTTCTCCGATTTTAAAATAAATAGTCTCAATCGATTGCCCAGCAAAAAATAATGTACCTACATATTTTTTTTTTTTTATAGTGACTGGTTTAGTGGTGGTGTACACCACTGTCATGTGACAAAATTGAAGAATTCTTCATAAGGGACCTCATTGAAAGTTGTTTTAAAAAAAACTACTAAAGCGATCGCAAGTGATAGCTCGTTGGAAAGGTATTGAATCAGGCTTTAATTGAAAAATAAAATTTTCCTAATTTTTCTCAGAAATTTACCTTTTTTCCCATGAAAATTAAATTTTCCGATTTTCCACAGAAGCTCCTAAATTTTCCGGCTAATTTTATTTTTTTTTCACATACTCATATTGTTAAAATTTCAAATTTTCACATAATCATTTTTTCAAAAATTCAAATTTTCAAAATTTCAAATTCTCACATACTAATATTTTTAAAATTTAAAATTTTTACATACTTATATTTTCAAATTTTCATATATTCATATTTTCAAAAATTGAAAATTTGAAATTTTCACATATTAATATTTTCAAAATGTCAAATTCTCACAGACTCATATTATCGAAATTTCAAATTTTTAGATACTCATATTTTCAAAATTTCAAATTTTCACACATTCATAGTTTCTAAATTTCAAATTTTCACATAATCGTATTTTCAAAAATTAAAAATTCTACATTTTCATATATTCATATTTTCATATTATATATTATTTATATTTTCAAAATTTTAAATTATCACATATTCATATTTTCAAAAATGCAAAATTTCAAATTTTCACATATTCATATTTACAAAATTTTAAATTTCCACATATTAATATTTTCAAAAATTAAAAATTTTAAATTTTTACATATTCATATTTTCAAAAATTCAAAATTTCAAATTTTCACATATCCATATTTACAAAATTTTACATTTTCATATATTCATATTTTCAAAAATTAAAAATTTTCACGTATTCAAAATTTAAAATTTTCACATATTAATTTTTGAAAATTTCAAATTCTCACGTACATATTTTCAAAAATTCAAATTTGCAAATACTCATATTTTATAAATTTTAAATTTTTACATACTCATATTTTCAAAGTTTCAAATTTTCACATATTTATATTTACAAAATTTAAGATTTTTACATGCTCATATTTTCAAAATTTTAAATTTTCACATATTCATATTTTCAAAAATTCAAAATTTAAAATTTTCACATATTCATATTTACAAAATTTTAAATTTTCACATATTAATATTTTAAAAATTTTAAATTTTCACATATTCATATTTTCAAAAATTCAAAATTTCAAATTTTCACATACTGATATTTTCAAAAATTCAAAATTTCAAATTTTCACATACTCATTTTCAAAAATTCAAAATTTCAAATTTTCGCATACTCATATTTTCAAAAATTCAAAATTTCAAATCTTTACATATTCATATTTTAAAAGTTTCAAATTTTTACATACTCGTATTTTCAAAGTTTTAAATTTTCACATACTCGTATTTTCAAAATTTCAAATTTTCACATATTGATATTTTAAAAAATTTAAAAGTTAAAATTTTCACATATTCATATTTTCAAAGTTTCAAATATTTACATACTCGTATTTTCAAAATTTCAAATTTTCACATACTGATATTTTCAAAAATTCAAAATTTCAAATTTTCACATACTCATATTTTCAAAAATTCAAAATTTCAAATTTTCACATACTCATATTTTCAAAAATTCAAAATTTCAAATTTTCACATATTCATATTTTCAAACATTCAAAATTTCAAATTTTCACATATTCATATTTTCAAAGTTTCCAATTTTAACATACTTGTATTTTCAAAATTTCAAATTTTCACATACTCGTATTTTCAAAATTTCAAATTTTCACATACTGATATTTTCAAAAATTCAAAATTTCAAATTTTCACATACTAATATTTTAAAAAATTCAAAATTTCAAATTTTCATATACTGATATTTTCAAAAATTCAAAATTTCAAATTTTTCCATATACATATTTTCAAAAATTCACAATTTCAAATTTTCACATATTCATATTTTCCAAATTTTAAATTATCACATATTCATATTTTCAAAAATTAAATATTTTCAAAAATTCAAATTTTTACATACTCATATTTTTTAAATTTTAAATTTTTACATATTCATATTTTCAAAGTTTCAAATTTTTACATACTCGTATTTTCAAAATTTCAAATTTTCACATACTCGTATTTTCAAATTTTCACATACTGATATTTCCAAAATTTCAAATTTTCACATACTCATATTTTCACAAATTCAAAATTTCAGATTTTCACATACTCATATTTTCAAAAATTCAAAAATTAAAATTTTCACATACTCGTATTTTCAAAATTTCAAATTTTTACATACTGATATTTTCAAAAATTTCAAATTTTCACATATTCATATATTCAAAAATTCAAATTTTCACATACTCGTAATTTCAAAATTTAAAATTTTCACATACTCATATTTTCAAAAATTCAAAATTTTCACATATTCATATTTACAAAATTTTTAAATTTTCACATACTCGTATTTGCAAAGTTTCAAATTTTTACATACTCGTATTTTCAAAATTTCAAATTTCCACATATTCATATTTTCAAAATTTCAAATTTTCACATACTAATATTTGCAAAAATTCAAAATTTCTAAATTTCACATACTGATATTTGCAAAAATTCAAAATTTCAAATTTTCACATACTCATATTTTCAAAAATTCAAAATTTTAAATATTCACATACTCATATTTTCAAATATTCAAAATTTCAAATTTTCACATATTCATATTTTCAAAGTTTCATATTTTTACATACTCGTATTTTCAAAATTTCAAATTTTCACTTACTCGTATTTTCAAATTTTCACATACTGATATTTTCAAAAATTCAAAATTTCAAATTTTCACATACTGATATTTTCAAAATTCAAAATTTCAAATTTTCACATACTCATATTTTCAAAAATTCAAAATTTCAAATTTTCACAACTGATATTTTCAAAATTCAAAATTTCAAATTTTCACATACTCATATTTTCAAAAATTCAAAATTTTAAATTTCCACATATTAATATTTTCAAAAATTCAAAATTTTAAATTTTTACATATTCATATTTTCAAAAATTTCAAATTTTCACGTATTCATATTTTCAAATTTTCACATATTCATATTTTCAAAATTTCCAATTTTCATAAATCATATTTTCAAAATTTCAAATTTTCATAAATCATATTTTCAAAATTTAAAATTTTTATAAATCATATTTTCAAAAATTAAAATTTTCACATAATAATTTTTTGAAAATTTCTAATTCTCACGTACATATTTTCAAAAATTCAAATTTTCACATACTCATATTTTTTAAATTTTAAATTTTTACATACTCATATTTTCAAAATTTCAAATTTTCACATATTAATTTTTTGAAAATTTCAAATTCTCACGTACATATTTTCAAAAATTCAAATTTTCACATACTCATATTTTTAAATTTTAAATTTTTACATACTCATATTTTCAAAATTTCAAATTTTCACATATTTATATTTACAAAATTTCAAATTTTTCCATATTCATATTTTCAAAAATTCACAATTTCAAATTTTCACATATTCATATTTTCCAAATTTTAAATTATCACATATTCATATTTTCAAAAATTAAAAATTTTAAATTATCACATATTCATATTTTCAAAAATTAAAAATTTTAAATTTTCACATAGAGCAATTCCATATGAAAGCGATCACCTTTTGGACGACCCCTCTCCGATTTTAAAATAAATAGTCTCAATCGATTGCCCAGCAAAAAATAATGTACCTACATATTTTTTTTTTATAGTGACTGGTTTAGTGGTGGTGTACACCACTGTCATGTGACAAAATTGAAGAATTCTTCATAAGGGACCTCATTGAAAGTTGTTTTAAAAAAAAACTACTAAAGCGATCGCAAGTGATAGCTCGTTGGAAAGGAATCAGGCTTTAATTGAAAAATAAAATTTTCCTAATTTTCTTTGGGGAATGGGACTTTGCCCAGAGGCTGAAAACTACTGATTGTCACTCACTTGGGAGTGACCAGAAGCGATTCCTTTGTGGCACTGTCCAAGCAGCTAACTACTTCCGGTCCTAGACCAAGTATTCCCTGGGCAATGACTTCAAAGCAACCGCTTAGAAGTTAGCTAGAGTTAGAAGGCGAAACGTTGAGTAACCTAATCGGCATGCTACCACCGATGCGTCTTAGGAAGTAGGTAACAAAAGTTACTGAAGCTCAACACAGGCTCTCCTAGTGGCCTTGGCAGCCCCAAGAAACTAGGATCGGGAGCGGTGGCCTAATAAGCCACTCTCCTTAAACAAAATTTATTATGAAAACACGAAGAAAAGAAAAAACAAGAACCCCCCCAAATGTTGACGACCCCCGCAAACGATATAAGGACCATGATTTAAGGATATGCACCTGGAATGTCCGAACTCTATACAGAGATGGTGCCTCTATCCAACTGGCGGATGTCCTCGACAAATACAAGGCTGACATCACCGCCATACAGGAAATGAGATGGACGGGACAGGGATGCACACGACGAAAGAACTGTGACATCTTCTACAGCTGCCATGCAGAAAGACACGAATTTGGATGTGGTTTCATAGTCGGCAAGAGACTTCGACACCTGATCTCGCGGTTTAACCCTGTAAGTGACCGAATAGCCACCATTCGCATCCGGGCGAAATATTTTTACATCACGCTGATTTGTGTACACGCCCCGACGGAAGATAAAGACGATGAGATTAAAGATGCATTTTACGAGCGCCTAGAGGAAACATACGACCGCTGCCCTGGCCACGACACGTCAGACCGACACGTCAGACAACGGGTTTAGGCTGGTTAGCTTCGCAGCGGGAAGGAACATGGTAGTGAGTGGAACCAGATTCCAGCACAAAGATATCCACAAGGCAACTTGGCTATCCCCCGATCAAAACACCAAAAATCAAATTGATCATGTGGTAATCGATGGCAGACATGCATCTAGTGTCATGGACGTGCGTGTGATTCGTGGAGCTAATATTGGCTCGGATCATTACCTGGTTGCAGCCAAGGTGCGCACAAGATTGAGCAGAGCGAAAAACGCACGTAACCAAACACAAAGAAAGCTGGACATCGCGAAGCTGCAAACCCCAGAGATAGCTACTGCCTACTCCAACCAGCTCTCCCAACTTTTACGACACAACGCCTCTACTTCTGACGTTCCCGATACACAGTGGCAGCATATTGCGCATTCCATGGCAACCGCCGCAACAACCGTGCTAGGATATGAAAAGCGGAGCTCAGACGAATCCTGGTACGATGAAGAATGTCGCATAGCGTCTGAGGAACTGGATGCTGCTTATAGGGCAACGCTACAGCCAATTGCGACCCGTGCTGTTAGGGAACGGCATAAGGAGAAAGCTAAACGGGCGAGACAGCTATTTAGGCGAAAAAAACGTCAGATGAAGGAACGGGAGAACGAGGATATAGAGCGATACAGGGATAGAGGTGAGGCCCGAAAATTTTACCAGAAAATAAGAACAAATGGATACGGTAATGGCCTCCCCACCTGTAAGGACAGTGATGGAAATCTGGTCACGGATACGCAGAGTGTGCTGCACATATGGAGAGAACACTTCCAGCACCTGCTGGTTCCAGAAGGCAGCGCACGTGAAGTTATCACGCCAATTGTCGACGACGGCTTAGATTGCCCACCACCAAGTCAAGCCGAGGTAAGAAGATCAATATCGCGGCTGAAAAACAACAAAGCAGCCGGTGCCGACGGTCTGCCCGCAGAGCTCTTCAAGTCCGGTGGCGAGGAGCTGATAACGAGCATGCACCAGCTCCTGCGCACGGTTTGGCTTAAAGAGTGCATGCCCGACGATTGGAATGTAAGCGTATTATGTCCTGTGCTGAAAAAAGGTGATCCAAGTGTGTGCTCCAACTACCGCGGGATCAGCCTTCTACCCATCGCATATAAGGTCCTGTCGAGTGTGCTATGTGAAAGACTAAAGCCAGTGTTATCCAACTAGGTCGGGCCTTATCAGTGTGGCTTTAGACCCGGAAAATCAACAACTGATTAGATTTTCACACTTCGGCAAATCCTGGAAAAGACCCAAGAGAAACAGATCGACACGTACCATCTTTTTGTCGACTATAAAGCTGCCTTCGACAGCCCGATACGGCAGAAATTACTCGATGCCATGGCTGAGTTTGGTATTCCAGCGAAGCTGATACGTCTTTGCGGAATGACGCTGACTGACACGAAGTCTTCGGTGAAGATTGGCAAGGACCTTACGGAGCCATTCTATACCAGACGAGGCCTAAAACAAGGCGACGGCCTATCGTGCGATCTCTTCAACATTGTGATGGAGATGATAATGAGAAAAGCTGCAGTAAACACGAGTGGCACTATATTCAACAAAAGCCACATGCTACTCGCGTACGCTGATGACGTAGACATCATCAGTCGAAAACTGCGGGATGTGACTGCAGCCTTCTCAGGTATACAGAAGGAATCAGCGAAAATGGGCCTAACGGTGAACGAGGACAAAACGAAGTTATTAGTTTCAACGAACAAAGAATCTACTCGTTTGGGAAACTGCGTGAACGTTGACAACTATAATTTCGAGGTGGTAGATAACTTTGTCTACCTAGGATCCGCCATCAATAAAGCAAATAATGTCAGCCTAGAAATCCGGAGAAGAATCCTGCTTGCAAATAAATGCTACTACGGACTAAGCAAGCGATTCAATGACAAAGCCCTCTCTCGACGAACAAAACTCCAGCTATACCAGATACTGGTTCTACCTGTCTTAATGTATGGCTCAGAATCCTGGGTTATGACACAAGCGGATGAATCGGTTCTGGCGGTATTCGAGAGAAAAATACTCCGTAAAATATATGGGCCCATCATCGTTAACGGAGAGTATCGGCGTCGTATGAATCATGAGCTGTACGAGCTGTACACTGACATTGACGTGGTCAAACGCATTAAGGTGCAACGGCTGCGCTGGCTAGGTCATGTTGTACGCATGGATGAAAATGCTCCAGCTCGAAAAGTCTTCGACAATGAACTCGATGGACGGCGCAGAAGAGGGCGACCAAAACTCCGTTGGAAAGACCAGGTTACTGAGAACCTTACAGAACTCGGTGTGTCTAACTGGAGAAAAAGCGCAGAAGATCGAGGCGCTTATAATATTTTTCTACGTGCGGTATATAATCCACTGGGATTGCATAGAAGTACCAGCTAAGTAAGTAAGTAAGTAATTTTTCTCAGAAATTTACCTTTTTTCCCATGAAAATTAAATTTTCCGATTTTCCACAGAAGCTCCTAAATTTTCCGGCTAATTATATTTTTTTTCACATACTCATATTGTTAAAATTTCAAATTTTCACATAATCATTTTTTCAAAAATTCAAATTTTCAAAATTTCAAATTCTCACATACTAATATTTTTAAAATTTAAAATTTTTACATACTTATATTTTCAAATTTTCATATATTCATATTTTCAAAAATTGAAAATTTTAAATTTTCACATATTAATATTTTCAAAATGTCAAATTCTCACAGACTCATATTATCGAAATTTCAAATTTTTACATACTCATATTTTCAAAATTTCAAATTTTCACACATTCATAGTTTCTAAATTTCAAATTTTCACATAATCGTATTTTCAAAAATTAAAAATTCTACATTTTCATATATTCATATTTTCATATTATATATTATTTATATTTTCAAAATTTTAAATTATCACATATTCATATTTTCAAAAATGCAAAATTTCAAATTTTTTTATATACATATTTTCAAAAATTCACAATTTCAAATTTTCACATATTCATATTTTCCAAATTTCAAATTATCACATATTCATATTTTCAAAAATTAAAAATTTTCACGTATTCAAAATTTAAAATTTTCACATATTAATTTTTTGAAAATTTCAAATTCTCACGTACATATTTTCAAAAATTCAAATTTGCAAATACTCATATTTTATAAATTTTAAATTTTTACATACTCATATTTTCAAAGTTTCAAATTTTCACATATTTATATTTACAAAATTTTAGATTTTTACATGCTCATATTTTCAAAATTTCAAATTTTCACATATTCATATTTTCAAAAATTCAAAATTTCAAATTTTCACATATTCATATTTACAAAATTTTAAATTTTCACATATTAATATTTTAAAAATTTTAAATTTTCACATATTCATATTTTCAAAAATTCAAAATTTCAAATTTTCACATACTCATATTTTCAAAAATTCAAAATTTCAAATTTTCACATATTCATATTTTCAAACATTCAAAATTTCAAATTTTCACATATTCATATTTTCAAAGTTTCCAATTTTTACATACTTGTATTTTCAAAATTTCAAATTTTCACATACTCGTATTTTCAAAATTTCAAATTTTCACATACTGATATTTTCAAAAATTCAAAATTTCAAATTTTCACATACTAATATTTTAAAAAATTCAAAATTTCAAATTTTCATATACTGATATTTTCAAAAATTCAAAATTTCAAATTTTTCCATATACATATTTTCAAAAATTCACAATTTCAAATTTTCACATATTCATATTTTCCAAATTTTAAATTATCACATGTTCATATTTTCAAAAATTAAATATTTTCAAAAATTCAAATTTTTACATACTCATATTTTTTAAATTTTAAATTTTTACATATTCATATTTTCAAAGTTTCAAATTTTCATATACTGATATTTTCAAAAATTCAAAATTTCAAATTTTTCCATATACATATTTTCAAAAATTCACAATTTCAAATTTTCACATATTCATATTTTCCAAATTTTAAATTATCACATATTCATATTTTCAAAAATTAAATATTTTCAAAAATTCAAATTTTTACATACTCATATTTTTTAAATTTTAAATTTTTACATATTCATATTTTCAAAATTTCAAATTTTCACATACTGATATTTTCAAAAATTCAAAATTTCAAATTTTTACATACTCATATTTTCAAAAATTCAAAATTTCAAATTTTCACATACTCATATTTTCAAAAATTCAAAATTTCACATATTCATATTTTTAAAGTTTCAAATATTTACATACTCGTATTTTCAAAATTTCAAATTTTCACATACTCGTATTTTCAAAATTTCAAATTTTCACATACGGATATTTTCAAAAATTCAAAATTTCAAATTTTCACATACTCATATTTTCAAAAATTCAGAATTTCAAATTTTCACATACTCATATTTTCAAAAATTCAAGTTTCAAATTTTCACATATTCATATTTTCAAAGTTTCAAATTTTTACATACCCGTATTTTCAAAATTTCAAATTTTCACATACTCGTATTTTCAAAATTTCAAATTTTCACATACTGATATTTTCAAAAATTCAAAATTTCAAATTTTCACATACTCATATTTTCAAAAATTCAAAATTTCAAATTTTCACATACTCATATTTTCAAAAATTCAAAAATTAAAATTTTCACATACTCGTATTTTCAAAATTTCAAATTTTTACATACTGATATTTTCAAAAATTTTAAATTTCAAATTTTCACATATTCATATATTCAAAAATTCAAATTTTCACATACTCGTAGTTTCAAAATTTAAATTATCACATACTCATATTTTCAAAAATTCAAAATTTTCACATATTCATATTTACAAAATTTTTAAATTTTCACATAGTCGTATTTTCAAAGTTTCAAATTTTTACATACTCGTATTTTCAAAATTTAAAATTTCCACATATTCATATTTTCAAAATTTTAAATTTTCACATACTGATATTTTCAAAATTTTAAAAGTTAAAATTTTCACATATTCATATTTTCAAAGTTTCAAATTTTTACATACTCGTATTTTCAAAATTTCAAATTTTCACATACTCGTATTTTCAAAATTTCAAATTTTCACATTCTGATATTTTCAAAAATTCAAAATTTCAAATTTTCACATACTCATATTTTCAAAAATTCAAAATTTCAAATTTTCACATACTAACATTTTCAAAAATTCAAAATTTCAAATTTTCACATATTCATATTTTCAAAGTTTAAAATTTTTACATACTCGTATTTTCAAAATTTCAAATTTTCACATACTCGTATTTTGAAAATTTCAAATTTTCACATACTGATATTTTCAAAAATTCAAAATTTAAAATTTTCACATACTGATATTTTCAAAAATTCAAAATTTCAAATTTTCACATACTCATATTTTCAAAAATTCAAAATTTCAAATTTTCACATACTCATATTTTCAAAAATTCAAAATTTCAAATTTTCACATATTCATATTTTCAAAATTTCAAATTTTTACATACTCGTATTTTCAAATTTTCACATACTGATATTTTCAAAAATTTAAAAGTTAAAATTTTCACATATTCATATTTTCAAAGTTTCAAATATTTACATACTCGTATTTTCAAAATTTAAAATTTTCACATACTCGTATTTTCAAAATTTCAAAATTTCAAATTTTCACATACTGATATTTTCAAAAATTCAAAAATTCAAATTTTCACATACTGATATTTTCAAAAATTCAAATTAAAAATTTTCACATACTTATATTTTCAAAAATTCAAAATTTCACATACTCATATTTTCAAAAATTCAAAATTTCAAATTATGTGAAATTTTAAAGTATGTGAAAACTCGTATTTTCAAAATTTCAAATTTTTACATACTGATATTTTCAAAAATTTAAAAGTTAAAATTTTCACATATTCATATTTTCAAAGTTTCAAATTTTTACATACTCGTATTTTCAAAATTTCAAATTTTCACATACTCGTATTTTCAAAATTTCAAATTTTCACATTCTGATATTTTCAAAAATTCAAAATTTCAAATTTTCACATACTCATATTTTCAAAAATTCAAAATTTCAAATTTTCACATACTAACATTTTCAAAAATTCAAAATTTCAAATTTTCACATATTCATATTTTCAAAGTTTCAAATTTTTACATACTCGTATTTTCAAAATTTCAAATTTTCACATACTCGTATTTTCAAAATTTCAAATTTTCACATTCTGATATTTTCAAAAATTCAAAATTTCAAATTTTCACATACTCATATTTTCAAAATTTTAAAAGTTAAAATTTTCACATATTCATATTTTCAAAGTTTCAAATTTTTACATACTCGTATTTTCAAAATTTCAAATTTTCACATACTCGTATTTTCAAAATTTCAAATTTTCACATTCTGATATTTTCAAAATTTCAAAATTTCAAATTTTCACATACTCATATTTTCAAAAATTCAAAATTTCAAATTTTCACATACTAACATTTTCAAAAATTCAAAATTTCAAATTTTCACATATTCATATTTTCAAAGTTTCAAATTTTTACATACTCGTATTTTCAAAATTTCAAATTTTCACATACTCGTATTTTCAAAATTTCAAATTTTCACATTCTGATATTTTCAAAAATTCAAAATTTCAAATTTTCACATACTCATATTTTCAAAAATTCAAAATTTCAAATTTTCACATACTAACATTTTCAAAAATTCAAAATTTCAAATTTTCACATATTCATATTTTCAAAGTTTCAAATTTTTACATACTCGTATTTTCAAAATTTCAAATTTTCACATACTCGTATTTTGAAAATTTCAAATTTTCACATACTGATATTTTCAAAAATTCAAAATTTAAAATTTTCACATACTGATATTTTCAAAAATTCAAAATTTCAAATTTTCACATACTCATATTTTCAAAAATTCAAAATTTCAAATTTTCACATACTCATATTTTCAAAAATTCAAAATTTCAAATTTTCACATATTCATATTTTCAAAATTTCAAATTTTTACATACTCGTATTTTCAAATTTTCACATACTGATATTTTCAAAAATTTAAAAGTTAAAATTTCACATATTCATATTTTCAAAGTTTCAAATATTTACATACTCGTATTTTCAAAATTTAAAATTTTCACATACTCGTATTTTCAAAATTTCAAAATTTCAAATTTTCACATACTGATATTTTCAAAAATTCAAAAATTCAAATTTTCACATACTGATATTTTCAAAAATTCAAATTAAAAATTTTTCACATACTTATATTTTCAAAAATTCAAAATTTCACATACTCATATTTTCAAAAATTCAAAATTTCAAATTATGTGAAATTTTAAAGTATGTGAAAACTCGTATTTTCAAAATTTAAAATTTTTACATACTCGTATTTTCAAAATTTAAAATTTTCACATACTGATATTTTCAAAAATTCAAATTTTCACATACTGATATTTTCGAAAATTCAAATTAAAATTTTTCACATACTTATATTTTCAAAAATTCAAAATTTCACATACTCATATTTTCAAAAATTCAAAATTTCAAATTTTCACATATTCATATTTTCAAAGTATCAAATTTTTACATACTCGTATTTTCAAAATTTCAAATTTTCACACACTCGTATTTTCAAAATTTCAAATTTTCACATACTGATATTTTCAAAAATTCAAAATTTCAAATTTTCACAAAATCATATTTTCAAAAATTCTAAATTTCAAATTTTCACATACTCATATTTTCAAAAATTCAAAATTTCACATACTCGTATTTTCAAAATTTCAAATTTTTACATACTGATATTTTCAAAAATTTTAAATTTTCACATATTCATATATTCAAAAATTCAAATTTTCACATACTCGTAGTTTCTAAATTTCAAATCTTCACATACTCATATTTTAAAAATTCAAAATTTTCACATATTCATATTTACAAAATTTTTAAATTTTCACATACTCGTATTTTCAAAGTTTCAAATTTTTACATACTCGTATTTTCAAAATTTCAAATTTCCACATATTCATATTTTCAAAATTTCAAATTTTCACATACTGATATTTTCAAAAATTTAAAAGTTAAAATTTTCTCATATTCATATTTTCAAAGTTTAAAATTTTTACATACTCGTATTTTCAAAATTTCAAATTTTCACATACTCGTATTTTCAAAATTTCAAATTTTCACATACTGATATTTTCAAAAATTCAAAATTTCAAATTTTCACATACTGATATTTTCAAAAATTCAAAATTTCAAATTTTCACATACTCATAAAATTTTTACATACCCGTATTTTCAAAATTTCAAATTTTCACATACTCATATTTTCAAAAATTCAAAATTTCAAATTTTCACATACTCATATTTTCAAAAATTCAAAATTTCAAATTTTCACATATTCATATTTTCAAAATTTCAAATTTTTACATACTCGTATTTTCAAAATTTCAAATTTTCACATACTGATATTTTCAAAAATTTAAAAGTTAAAATTTTCACATATTCATATTTTCAAAGTTTCAAATATTTACATACTCGTATTTTCAAAATTTAAAATTTTCACATACTCGTATTTTCAAAATTTCAAAATTTCAATTTTCACATACTGATATTTTCAAAAATTCAAATTAAAAATTTTCACATACTTATATTTTCAAAAATTCAAAATTTCACATACTCATATTTTCAAAAATTCAAAATTTCAAATTATGTGAAATTTTTAAGTATGTGAAAACTCGTATTTTCAAAATGTCAAATTTTCACATACTGATATTTTAAAAAATTTAAAAGTTAAAATTTTCACATATTCATATTTCCAAAGTTTCAAATATTTATATACTCGTATTTTCAAAATTTAAAATTTTTACATACTCGTATTTTCAAAATTTCAAAATTTCAAATTTTCACATACTGATATTTTCAAAAATTCAAATTTTCACATACTGATATTTTCAAAAATTCAAATTAAAAGTTTTCACATACTTATATTTTCAAAAATTCAAATTTCACATACTCATATTTTCAAAAATTCAAAATTTCAAATTTTCACATATTCATATTTTCAAAGTATCAAATTTTTACATACTCGTATTTTCAAAATTTCAAATTTTCACACACTCGTATTTTCAAAATTTCAAATTTCACATACTGATATTTTCAAAAATTCAAAATTTCAAATTTTCACAAAATCATATTTTCAAAAATTCTAAATTTCAAATTTTCACATACTCATATTTTCAAAAATTCAAATTTTCACATACTCGTATTTTCAAAATTTCAAATTTTTACATACTGATATTTTCAAAAATTTTTAAATTTCAAATTTTCACATATTCATATATTCAAAAATTCAAATTTTCACATACTCGTAGTTTCTAAATTTCAAATTTTCACATACTCATATTTTCAAAAATTCAAAACTCACATATTCATATTTACAAAATTTTTAAATTTTCACATACTCGTATTTTCAAAGTTTCAAATTTTTACATACTCGTATTTTCAAAATTTCAAATTTCCACATATTCATATTTTCAAAATTTCAAATTTTCACATACTGATATTTTCAAAAATTTAAAAGTTAAAATTTTCACATATTCATATTTTCAAAGTTTAAAATTTTTACATACTCGTATTTTCAAAATTTCAAATTTTCACATACTCGTATTTTCAAAATTTCAAATTTTCACATACTGATATTTTCAAAAATTCAAAATTTCAAATTTTCACATACTGATATTTTCAAAAATTCAAAATTTCAAATTTCACATACTCATATTTTCAAAAATTCAAAATTTCAAATTTTCACATACTCATATTTTCAAAATTTCAAATTTTCACATATTCAAATTTTCAAAGTTTCAAATTTTTACATACTCGTATTTTCAAAATTTCAAATTTTCACATACTCGTATTTTCAAAATTTCAAATTTTCACATACTGATATTTTCAAAAATTCAAAATTTAAAATTTTCACATACTCATATTTTCAAAAATTCAAATTTTCACATACTCATATTTTCAAAAATTCAAAATTTCAAATTTTCCAATATTCATATTTTCAAAGTTTCAAATTTTTACATACTCGTATTTTCAAAATTCCAAATTTTCACATACTCGTATTTTCAAAATTTCAAATTTTCACATACTGATATTTTCAAAAATTTAAAAGTTAAAATTTTCACATATTCATATTTTCAAAGTTTCAAATATTTACATACTCGTATTTTCAAAATTCCAAATTTTCACATACTCGTATTTTCAAAATTTCAAATTTTCACATACTGATATTTTCAAAAATTCAAAATTTCAAATTTTCACATACTGATATTTTCAAAAATTCAAAATTTAAAATTTTCACATACTCATATTTCCAAAAATTAAAAATTTCAAATTTTCACATACTCGTATTTTCAAAATTTAAAATTTTCACATATCATATTTTCAAAAATTAAAAATTTCAAATTTTTACATATTCATATTTTCAAAGTTTCAAATTTTTACATACTCGTATTTTCAAAATTTCAAATTTTCACATACTCGTATTTTCAAAATTTCAAATTTTCACATACTGATATTTTCAAAAATTCAAAATTCAAATTTTCACATACTCATATTTTCAAAAATTCAAAATTTCAAATTTTCACATACGCATATTTTCAAAAATTCAAAAATTAAAATTTTCACATACTCGTATTTTCAAAATTTAAAATTTTTACATACTGATATTTTCAAAAATTTAAAATTTAAAATTTTCACATATTCATATATTCAAAAATTCAAATTTTCACATACTCGTAGTTTCAAAATTTCAAATTTTCACATACTGATATTTTCAAAAATTTAAAAGTTAAAATTTTCACATATTCAAATTTTCAAAGTTTCAAATATTTACATACTCGTATTTTCAAAATTCCAAATTTTCACATACTCGTATTTTCAAAATTTCAAATTTTCACATACTGATATTTTCAAAAATTCAAAATTTCAAATTTTCACATACTGATATTTTCAAAAATTCAAAATTTCAAATTTTCACATACTCATATTTCCAAAAATTAAAAATTTCAAATTTTCACATACTCGTATTTTCAAAATTTAAAATTTTCACATATCATATTTTCAAAAATTAAAAATTTCAAATTTTTACATATTCATATTTTCAAAGTTTCAAATTTTTACATACTCGTATTTTCAAAATTTCAAATTTTCACATACTCGTATTTTTAAAATTTCAAATTTTCACATACTGATATTTTCAAAAATTCAAAATTCAAATTTTCACATACTCATATTTTCAAAAATTCAAAATTTCAAATTTTCACAAACTCATATTTTCAAAAATTCAAAAATTAAAATTTTCACATACTCGTATTTTCAAAATTTAAAATTTTTACATACTGATATTTTCAAAAATTTAAAATTTAAAATTTTCACATATTCATATATTCAAAAATTCAAATTTTCACATACTCGTAGTTTCAAAATTTCAAATTTTCACATACTCATATTTTCAAAAATTCAAAATTTCAAATTTTCACATATTCATATTTTCAAAGTTTCAAATTTTTACATACTCGTATTTTCCAAATTTTAAATTTTCACATAACCATATTTTCAAAAATTCAAAATTTCAAATTTTCACATACTCATATTTTCAAAAAAGTGACCGTTTCAAATTTCAAATTTTCACATACTGATATTTTCAAAATTCAAAATTTCAAATTTTCACATACTCATATTTTCAAAAATTCAAAATTTCAAATTTTCACAACTGATATTTTCAAAATTCAAAATTTCAAATTTTCACATACTCATATTTTCAAAAATTCAAAATTTTAAATTTCCACATATTAATATTTTCAAAAATTAAAAATTTTAAATTTTTACATATTCATATTTTCAAAAATTCAAAATTTCAAATTTTCACATATTCATATTTTCCAAATTTTAAATTATCACATATTCATATTTTCAAAAATTAAAAATTTTAAATTTTCACATAGAGCAATTCCATATGAAAGCGATCACCTTTTGGACGACCCTTCTCCGATTTTAAAATAAATAGTCTCAATCGATTGCCCAGCAAAAAATAATGTACCTACATATTTTTTTTTTTTATAGTGACTGGTTTAGTGGTGGTGTACACCACTGTCATGTGACAAAATTGAAGAATTCTTCATAAGGGACCTCATTGAAAGTTGTTTTAAAAAAAACTACTAAAGCGATCGCAAGTGATAGCTCGTTGGAAAGGTATTGAATCAGGCTTTAATTGAAAAATAAAATTTTCCTAATTTTTCTCAGAAATTTACCTTTTTTCCCATGAAAATTAAATTTTCCGATTATCCACAGAAGCTCCTAAATTTTCCGGCTAATTTTATTTTTTTTTCACATACTCATATTGTTAAAATTTCAAATTTTCACATAATCATTTTTTCAAAAATTCAAATTTTCAAAATTTCAAATTCTCACATACTAATATTTTTAAAATTTAAAATTTTTACATACTTATATTTTCAAATTTTCATATATTCATATTTTCAAAAATTGAAAATTTGAAATTTTCACATATTAATATTTTCAAAATGTCAAATTCTCACAGACTCATATTATCGAAATTTCAAATTTTTACATACTCATATTTTCAAAATTTCAAATTTTCACACATTCATAGTTTCTAAATTTCAAATTTTCACATAATCGTATTTTCAAAAATTAAAAATTCTACATTTTCATATATTCATATTTTCATATTATATATTATTTATATTTTCAAAATTTTAAATTATCACATATTCATATTTTCAAAAATGCAAAATTTCAAATTTTCACATATTCATATTTACAAAATTTTAAATTTCCACATATTAATATTTTCAAAAATTAAAAATTTTAAATTTTTACATATTCATATTTTCAAAAATTCAAAATTTCAAATTTTCACATATCCATATTTACAAAATTTTACATTTTCATATATTCATATTTTCAAAAATTAAAAATTTTCACGTATTCAAAATTTAAAATTTTCACATATTAATTTTTTGAAAATTTCAAATTCTCACGTACATATTTTCAAAAATTCAAATTTGCAAATACTCATATTTTATAAATTTTAAATTTTTACATACTCATATTTTCAAAGTTTCAAATTTTCACATATTTATATTTACAAAATTTTAGATTTTTACATGCTCATATTTTCAAAATTTTAAATTTTCACATATTCATATTTTCAAAAATTCAAAATTTAAAATTTTCACATATTCATATTTACAAAATTTTAAATTTTCACATATTAATATTTTAAAAATTTTAAATTTTCACATATTCATATTTTCAAAAATTCAAAATTTCAAATTTTCACATACTGATATTTTCAAAAATTCAAAATTTCAAATTTTCACATACTCATTTTCAAAAATTCAAAATTTCAAATTTTCGCATACTCATATTTTCAAAAATTCAAAATTTCAAATCTTTACATATTCATATTTTAAAAGTTTCAAATTTTTACATACTCGTATTTTCAAAGTTTTAAATTTTCACATACTCGTATTTTCAAAATTTCAAATTTTCACATATTGATATTTTAAAAAATTTAAAAGTTAAAATTTTCACATATTCATATTTTCAAAGTTTCAAATATTTACATACTCGTATTTTCAAAATTTCAAATTTTCACATACTGATATTTTCAAAAATTCAAAATTTCAAATTTTCACATACTCATATTTTCAAAAATTCAAAATTTCAAATTTTCACATACTCATATTTTCAAAAATTCAAAATTTCAAATTTTCACATATTCATATTTTCAAACATTCAAAATTTCAAATCTTTACATATTCATATTTTAAAAGTTTCAAATTTTTACATACTCGTATTTTCAAAGTTTTAAATTTTCACATACTCGTATTTTCAAAATTTCAAATTTTCACATATTGATATTTTAAAAAATTTAAAAGTTAAAATTTTCACATATTCATATTTTCAAAGTTTCCAATTTTTACATACTTGTATTTTCAAAATTTCAAATTTTCACATACTCGTATTTTCAAAATTTCAAATTTTCACATACTGATATTTTCAAAAATTCAAAATTTCAAATTTTCACATACTAATATTTTAAAAAATTCAAAATTTCAAATTTTCATATACTGATATTTTCAAAAATTCAAAATTTCAAATTTTTCCATATACATATTTTCAAAAATTCACAATTTCAAATTTTCACATATTCATATTTTCCAAATTTTAAATTATCACATATTCATATTTTCAAAAATTAAATATTTTCAAAAATTCAAATTTTTACATACTCATATTTTTTAAATTTTAAATTTTTACATATTCATATTTTCAAAGTTTCAAATTTTTACATACTCGTATTTTCAAAATTTCAAATTTTCACATACTCGTATTTTCAAATTTTCACATACTGATATTTCCAAAATTTCAAATTTTCACATACTCATATTTTCACAAATTCAAAATTTCAGATTTTCACATACTCATATTTTCAAAAATTCAAAAATTAAAATTTTCACATACTCGTATTTTCAAAATTTAAAATTTTTACATACTGATATTTTCAAAAATTTCAAATTTTCACATATTCATATATTCAAAAATTCAAATTTTCACATACTCGTAGTTTCAAAATTTCAAATTTTCACATACTCATATTTTCAAAAATTCAAAATTTTCACATATTCATATTTACAAAATTTTTAAATTTTCACATACTCGTATTTGCAAAGTTTCAAATTTTTACATACTCGTATTTTCAAAATTTCAAATTTCCACATATTCATATTTTCAAAATTTCAAATTTTCACATACTAATATTTGCAAAAATTTAAAAGTTAAAATTTTCACATATTCATATTTTCAAAGTTTCAAATTTGTACATACTCGCATTTTCAAAATTTCAAATTTTCACACACTCGTATTTTCAAAATTTCAAATTTTCACGTACTGATATTTTCAAAAATTCAAAATTTCTAAATTTCACATACTGATATTTGCAAAAATTCAAAATTTCAAATTTTCACATACTCATATTTTCAAAAATTCAAAATTTTAAATATTCACATACTCATATTTTCAAATATTCAAAATTTCAAATTTTCACATATTCATATTTTCAAAGTTTCATATTTTTACATACTCGTATTTTCAAAATTTCAAATTTTCACATACTCGTATTTTCAAATTTTCACATACTGATATTTTCAAAAATTCAAAATTTCAAATTTTCACATACTGATATTTTCAAAATTCAAAATTTCTAATTTTCACATACTCATATTTTCAAAAATTCAAAATTTCAAATTTTCACAACTGATATTTTCAAAATTCAAAATTTCAAATTTTCACATACTCATATTTTCAAAAATTCAAAATTTTAAATTTCCACATATTAATATTTTCAAAAATTCAAAATTTTAAATTTTTACATATTCATATTTTCAAAAATTTCAAATTTTCACGTATTCATATTTTCAAATTTTCACATATTCATATTTTCAAAATTTCCAATTTTCATAAATCATATTTTCAAAATTTCAAATTTTCATAAATCATATTTTCAAAATTTAAAATTTTTATAAATCATATTTTCAAAAATTAAAATTTTTACATAATAATTTTTTGAAAATTTCTAATTCTCACGTACATATTTTCAAAAATTCAAATTTTCACATACTCATATTTTTTAAATTTTAAATTTTTACATACTCATATTTTCAAAATTTCAAATTTTCACATATTAATTTTTTGAAAATTTCAAATTCTCACGTACATATTTTCAAAAATTCAAATTTTCACATACTCATATTTTTAAATTTTAAATTTTTACATACTCATATTTTCAAAATTTCAAATTTTCACATATTTATATTTACAAAATTTCAAATTTTTCCATATTCATATTTTCAAAAATTCACAATTTCAAATTTTCACATATTCATATTTTCCAAATTTTAAATTATCACATATTCATATTTTCAAAAATTAAAAATTTTAAATTATCACATATTCATATTTTCAAAAATTAAAAATTTTAAATTTTCACATAGAGCAATTCCATATGAAAGCGATCACCTTTTGGACGACCCCTCTCCGATTTTAAAATAAATAGTCTCAATCGATTGCCCAGCAAAAAATAATGTACCTACATATTTTTTTTTTATAGTGACTGGTTTAGTGGTCATGACAAAATTGAAGAATTCTTCATAAGGGACCTCATTGAAAGTTGTTTTAAAAAAAAACTACTAAAGCGATCGCAAGTGATAGCTCGTTGGAAAGGAATCAGGCTTTAATTAAAAATTAAATTTTCCTAATTTTTCTCAGAAATTTACCTTTTTTCCCATGAAAATTAAATTTTCCGATTTTCCACAGAAGCTCCTAAATTTTCCGGCTAATTATATTTTTTTTCACATACTCATATTGTTAAAATTTCAAATTTTCACATAATCATTTTTTCAAAAATTCAAATTTTCAAAATTTCAAATTCTCACATACTAATATTTTTAAAATTTAAAATTTTTACATACTTATATTTTCAAATTTTCATATATTCATATTTTCAAAAATTGAAAATTTTAAATTTTCACATATTAATATTTTCAAAATGTCAAATTCTCACAGACTCATATTATCGAAATTTCAAATTTTTACATACTCATATTTTCAAAATTTCAAATTTTCACACATTCATAGTTTCTAAATTTCAAATTTTCACATAATCGTATTTTCAAAAATTAAAAATTCTACATTTTCATATATTCATATTTTCATATTATATATTATTTATATTTTCAAAATTTTAAATTATCACATATTCATATTTTCAAAAATGCAAAATTTCAAATTTTCACATATTCATATTTACAAAATTTTAAATTTCCACATATTAATATTTTCAAAAATTCAAAATTTTAAATTTTTACATATTCATATTTTCAAAAATTCAAAATTTCAAATTTTTTTATATACATATTTTCAAAAATTCACAATTTCAAATTTTCACATATTCATATTTTCCAAATTTCAAATTATCACATATTCATATTTTCGAAAATTAAAAATTTTCACGTATTCAAAATTTAAAATTTTCACATATTAATTTTTTGAAAATTTCAAATTCTCACGTACATATTTTCAAAAATTCAAATTTGCAAATACTCATATTTTATAAATTTTAAATTTTTACATACTCATATTTTCAAAGTTTCAAATTTTCACATATTTATATTTACAAAATTTTAGATTTTTACATGCTCATATTTTCAAAATTTCAAATTTTCACATATTCATATTTTCAAAAATTCAAAATTTCAAATTTTCACATATTCATATTTACAAAATTTTAAATTTTCACATATTAATATTTTAAAAATTTTAAATTTTCACATATTCATATTTTCAAAAATTCAAAATTTCAAATTTTCACATACTCATACTTTCAAAAATTCAAAATTTCAAATTTTCACATATTCATATTTTCAAACATTCAAAATTTCAAATTTTCACATATTCATATTTTCAAAGTTTCCAATTTTTACATACTTGTATTTTCAAAATTTCAAATTTTCACATACTCGTATTTTCAAAATTTCAAATTTTCACATACTGATATTTTCAAAAATTCAAAATTTCAAATTTTCACATACTAATATTTTAAAAAATTCAAAATTTCAAATTTTCATATACTGATATTTTCAAAAATTCAAAATTTCAAATTTTTCCATATACATATTTTCAAAAATTCACAATTTCAAATTTTCACATATTCATATTTTCCAAATTTTAAATTATCACATATTCATATTTTCAAAAATTAAATATTTTCAAAAATTCAAATTTTTACATACTCATATTTTTTAAATTTTAAATTTTTACATATTCATATTTTCAAAGTTTCAAATTTTTACATACTCGTATTTTCAAAATTTCAAATTTTCACATACTCGTATTTTCAAATTTTCACATACTGATATTTTCAAAATTTCAAATTTTCACATACTCATATTTTCACAAATTCAAAATTTCAGATTTTCACATACTCATATTTACAAAATTTTAAATTTCCACATATTAATATTTTCAAAAATTCAAAATTTTAAATTTTTACATATTCATATTTTCAAAAATTCAAAATTTCAAATTTTTTTATATACATATTTTCAAAAATTCACAATTTCAAATTTTCACATATTCATATTTTCCAAATTTCAAATTATCACATATTCATATTTTCAAAAATTAAAAATTTTCACGTATTCAAAATTTAAAATTTTCACATATTAATTTTTTGAAAATTTCAAATTCTCACGTACATATTTTCAAAAATTCAAATTTGCAAATACTCATATTTTATAAATTTTAAATTTTTACATACTCATATTTTCAAAGTTTCAAATTTTCACATATTCATATTTACAAAATTTTAAATTTCCACATATTAATATTTTCAAAAATTCAAAATTTTAAATTTTTACATATTCATATTTTCAAAAATTCAAAATTTCAAATTTTTTTATATACATATTTTCAAAAATTCACAATTTCAAATTTTCACATATTCATATTTTCCAAATTTCAAATTATCACATATTCATATTTTCAAAAATTAAAAATTTTCACGTATTCAAAATTTAAAATTTTCACATATTAATTTTTTGAAAATTTCAAATTCTCACGTACATATTTTCAAAAATTCAAATTTGCAAATACTCATATTTTATAAATTTTAAATTTTTACATACTCATATTTTCAAAGTTTCAAATTTTCACATATTTATATTTACAAAATTTTAGATTTTTACATGCTCATATTTTCAAAATTTCAAATTTTCACATATTCATATTTTCAAAAATTCAAAATTTCAAATTTTCACATATTCATATTTACAAAATTTTAAATTTTCACATATTAATATTTTAAAAATTTTAAATTTTCACATATTCATATTTTCAAAAATTCAAAATTTCAAATTTTCACATACTGATATATTCAAAAATTCAAATTTTCACATACTCATATTTTCAAAAATTCAAAATTTCAAATTTTCGCATACTCATATTTTCAAAAATTCAAAATTTCAAATCTTTACATATTCATATTTTCAAAGTTTCAAATTTTTACATACTCGTATTTTCAAAGTTTCAAATTTTCACATACTCGTATTTTCAAAATTTCAAATTTTCACATATTGATATTTTAAAAAATTTAAAAGTTAAAATTTTCACATATTCATATTTTCAAAGTTTCAAATATTTACATACTCGTATTTTCAAAATTTCAAATTTTCACATACTGATATTTTCAAAAATTCAAAATTTCAAATTTTCACATACTCATATTTTCAAAAATTCAAAATTTCAAATTTTCACATACTCATATTTTCAAAAATTCAAAATTTCAAATTTTCACATACTCATATTTTCAAAATTTCAAATTATCACATATTCATATTTTCAAAGTTTTCAATTTTTACATACTTGTATTTTCAAAATTTCAAATTTTCACATACTCGTATTTTCAAAATTTCAAATTTTCACATACTGATATTTTCAAAAATTCAAAATTTCAAATTTTCACATACTAATATTTTAAAAAATTCAAAATTTCAAATTTTCATATACTGATATTTTCAAAAATTCAAAATTTCAAATTTTTCCATATACATATTTTCAAAAATTCACAATTTCAAATTTTCACATATTCATATTTCCAAATTTTAAATTATCAAATATTCATATTTTCAAAAATTAAAAATTTTCACGTATTCAAAATTTAAAATTTTCACATATTAATTTTTTGAAAATTTCAAATTCTCACGTACATATTTTCAAAAATTCAAATTTTTACATACTCATATTTTTTAAATTATAAATTTTTACATATTCATATTTTCAAAGTTTCAAATTTTTACATACTCGTATTTTCAAAATTTCAAATTTTCACATACTCGTATTTTCAAATTTTCACATACTGATATTTTCAAAATTTCAAATTTTCACATACTCATACTTTCACAAATTCAAAATTTCAGATTTTCACATACTCATATTTTCAAAAATTCAAAAATTAAAATTTTCACATACTCGTATTTTCAAAATTTCAAATTTTTACATACTGATATTTTCAAAAATTCAAAATTTCAAATTTTCGCATACTCATATTTTCAAAAATTCAAAATTTCAAATCTTTACATATTCATATTTTCAAAGTTTCAAATTTTTACATACTCGTATTTTCAAAGTTTCAAATTTTCACATACTCGTATTTTCAAAATTTCAAATTTTCACATATTGATATTTTAAAAAATTTAAAAGTTAAAATTTTCACATATTCATATTTTCAAAGTTTCAAATATTTACATACTCGTATTTTCAAAATTTCAAATTTTCACATACTGATATTTTCAAAAATTCAAAATTTCAAATTTTCACATACTCATATTTTCAAAAATTCAAAATTTCAAATTTTCACATACTCATATTTTCAAAAATTCAAAATTTCAAATTTTCACATACTCATATTTTCAAAATTTCAAAATTTCAAATTTTCACATATTCATATTTTCAAAGTTTCCAATTTTTACATACTTGTATTTTCAAAATTTCAAATTTTCACATACTCGTATTTTCAAAATTTCAAATTTTCACATACTGATATTTTCAAAAATTCAAAATTTCAAATTTTCACATACTAATATTTTAAAAAATTCAAAATTTCAAATTTTCATATACTGATATTTTCAAAAATTCAAAATTTCAAATTTTTCCATATACATATTTTCAAAAATTCACAATTTCAAATTTTCACATATTCATATTTCCAAATTTTAAATTATCAAATATTCATATTTTCAAAAATTAAAAATTTTCACGTATTTAAAATTTAAAATTTTCACATATAAATTTTTTAAAAATTTCAAATTCTCACGTACATATTTTCAAAAATTCAAATTTTTACATACTCATATTTTTTAAATTTTAAATTTTTACATATTCATATTTTCAAAGTTTAAAATTTTTACATACTCGTATTTTCAAAATTTCAAATTTTCACATACTCGTATTTTCAAATTTTCACATACTGATATTTTCAAAATTTCAAATTTTCACATACTCATACTTTCACAAATTCAAAATTTCAGATTTTCACATACTCATATTTTCAAAAATTCAAAAATTAAAATTTTCACATACTCGTATTTTCAAAATTTCAAATTTTTACATACTGATATTTTCAAAAATTTCAAATTTTCACATATTCATATATTCAAAAATTCAAATTTTCACATACTCGTAATTTCAAAATTTCAAATTTTCACATACTCATATTTTCAAAAATTCAAAATTTTCACATATTCATATTTACAAAGTTTTTAAATTTTCACATACTCGTATTTTCAAAGTTTCAAATTTTTACATACTCGTATTTTCAAAATTTCAAATTTCCACATATTCATATTTTCAAATTTTCACATACTGATATTTGCAAAAATTTAAAAGTTAAAATTTTCACATATTCATATTTTCAAAGTTTCAAATTTTTACATACTCGCATTTTCAAAATTTCAAATTTTCACACACTCGTATTTTCAAAATTTCAAATTTTCACGTACTGATATTTTCAAAAATTCAAAATTTCTAAATTTCACATACTGATATTTTCAAAAATTCAAAAATTCAAATTTTCACATACTCATATTTTCAAAAATTCAAAATTTTAAATTTTCACATACTCATATTTTCAAATATTCAAAATTTCAAATTTTCACATATTCATATTTTCAAAGTTTCAAATTTTTACATACTCGTATTTTCAAAATTTCAAATTTTCACATACTCGTATTTTCAAATTTTCACATACTGATATTTTCAAAAATTCAAAATTTCAAATTTTCACATACTGATATTTTCAAAATTTCAAATTTTCACATACTCATATTTTCAAAAATTCAAAATTTCAAATTTTCACGTACTCATATTTTCAAAAATTCAAAATTTCAAATTTTCACATATTCATATTTTAAAGTTTCAAATTTTTACATACTCGTATTATCAAAATTTCAAATTTTCACATACTCGAATTTTCAAATTTTCACATACTGATATTTTCAAAAATTTTAATTTCAAATTTTCACATACTCGTATTTTCAAAATTTCAAATTTTCACATACTGATATTTTCAAAAATTCAAAATTTCAAATTTTCACATACTCATATTTTCAAAAATTCAAAATTTCAAATTTTGACATACTCATATTTTCAAAAATTCAAAATTTCAAATTTTCACATATTCATATTTTCAAATATCAAATATTTACATACTCGTATTTTCAAAATTTCAAATTTTCACATACTCGTTTTTTCAAAATTTAAAATTTTCACATACTGATATTTTCAAAAATTCAAAATTGTAAATTTTCACATACTCATATTTTCAAAAATTCAAAATTTCAAATTTTCACATACTCATATTTTCAAAAATTTGAAATTTTCACATACTCATATTTTCAAAAATTCAAAATTTAAAATTTTCACATACTCATATTTTCAAAAATTCAAAAATGAAAATTTTCACATACTCGTATTTTCAAAATTTCAAATTTTTACATACTGATATTTTCAAAAATTTTAAATTTCAAATTTTCACATATTCATATATTCAAATTTTCACATGCTCGAAGTTTCAAAATTTCAAATTTTCACATACTCATATTTTCAAAAATTCAAAATTTTCACATATTCATATTTACAAAATTTTTAAATTTTCACATACTCGTATTTTCAAAGTTTCAAATTTTTACATACTCGTATTTTCAAAATTTAAAATTTCCACATATTCATATTATCAAAATTTAAAATTTTCACAAACTGATATTTTCAAAAATTTAAAAGTTAAAATTCATTTCAAATTTTCACATACTCGTATTTTCAAAATTTCAAATTTTCACATACTGATATTTTCAAAAATTCAAAATTTCACATACTGATATTTTCAAAAATTCAAAATTTCAAATTTTCACATACTCATATTTTCAAAAATTCAAAATTTCAAATTTTCACATACTAATATTTTCAAAAATTTCAAATTTTTACATATTCATATTTTCAAAGTTTCAAATTTTTACATACTCGTATTTTCAAAATTTCAAATTTTCACATACTCGTATTTTCAAAATTTCAAATTTTCACATACTGATATTTTCAAAATTCAAAATTTCAAATTTTCACGTACTCATATTTTCAAAAATTCAAAATTTAAAATTTTCACATATTCATATTTTTAAAGTTTCAAATTTTTACATACTCGTATTATCAAAATTTCAAATTTTCACATACTCGTATTTTCAAATTTTCACATACTGATATTTTCAAAAATTTTAATTTCAAATTTTCACATACGCGTATTTTCAAAATTTCAAATTTTCACATACTGATATTTTCAAAAATTCAAAATTTCAAATTTTCACATACTCATATTTTCAAAAATTCAAAATTTCAAATTTTCACATACTCATATTTTCAAAAATTCAAAATTTCAAATTTTCACATATTCATACTTTCAAATATCAAATTTTCACATACTCGTAGTTTCAAAATTTCAAATTTTCACATACTCATATTTTCAAAAATTCAAAATTTTCACATATTCATATTTACAAAATTTTTAAATTTTCACATACTCGTATTTTCAAAGTTTCAAATTTTTACATACTCGTATTTTCAAAATTTCAAATTTCCACATATTCATATTTTCAAAATTTCAAATTTTCACATACTGATATTTGCAAAAATTTAAAAGTTAAAATTTTCACATATTCATATTTTCAAAGTTTCAAATTTTTACATACTCGCATTTTCAAAATTTCAAATTTTCACACACTCGTATTTTCAAAATTTCAAATTTTCACGTACTGATATTTTCAAAAATTCAAAATTTCTAAATTTAACATACTGATATTTTCAAAAATTCAAAAATTCAAATTTTCACATACTCATATTTTCAAAAATTCAAAATTTTAAAGTTTCACATACTCATATTTTCAAATATTCAAAATTTCAAATTTTCACATATTCATATTTTCAAAGTTTCAAATTTTTACATACTCGTATTTTCAAAATTTCAAATTTTCACATACTGGTATTTTCAAATTTTCACATACTGATATTTTCAAAAATTCAAAATTTCAAATTTTCACATACTGATATTTTCAAAATTCAAAATTTCAAATTTTCACATACTCATATTTTCAAAAATTCAAAATTTCAAATTTTCACGTACTCATATTTTCAAAAATTCAAAATTTCAAATTTTCACATATTCATATTTTTAAAGTTTCAAATTTTTACATACTCGTATTATCAAAATTTCAAATTTTCACATACTCGTATTTTCAAATTTTCACATACTGATATTTTCAAAAATTTTAATTTCAAATTTTCACATACTCGTATTTTCAAAATTTCAAATTTTCACATACTGATATTTTCAAAAATTCAAAATTTCAAATTTTCACATACTCATATTTAAAAAAATTCAAAATTTCAAATTTTCACATACTCATATTTTCAAAAATTCAAAATTTCAAATTTTCACATATTCATATTTTCAAATATCAAATATTTACATACTCGTATTTTCAAAATTTCAAATTTTCACATACTCGTTTTTTCAAAATTTAAAATTTTCACATACTGATATTTTCAAAAATTCAAAATTGTAAATTTTCACATACTCATATTTTCAAAAATTCAAAATTTCAAATTTTCACATACTCATATTTTCAAAAATTCAAAATTTGAAATTTTCACATACTCATATTTTCAAAAATTCAAAATTTTAAATTTTCACATACTCATATTTTCAAAAATTCAAAAATGAAAATTTTCACATACTCGTATTTTCAAAATTTCAAATTTTTACATACTGATATTTTCAAAAATTTTAAATTTCAAATTTTCACATATTCATATATTCAAAAATTCAAATTTTCACATGCTCGTAGTTTCAAAATTTCAAATTTTCACATACTCATATTTTCAAAAATTCAAAATTTTCACATATTCATATTTACAAAATTTTTAAATTTTCACATACTCGTATTTTCAAAGTTTCAAATTTTTACATACTCGGATTTTCAAAATTTAAAATTTCCACATATTCACATTTTCAAAATTTAAAATTTTCACAAACTGATATTTTCAAAAATTTAAAAGTTAAAATTCATTTCAAATTTTCACATACTCGTATTTTCAAAATTTCAAATTTTCACATACTGATATTTTCAAAAATTCAAAATTTCAAATTTTCACATACTCATATTTTCAAAAATTCAAAATTTCAAATTTTCACATACTCATATTTTCAAAAATTCAAAATTTCAAATTTTCACATACTAATATTTTCAAAAATTTCAAATTTTCACATATTCATATTTTCAAAGTTTCAAATTTTTACATACTCGTATTTTCAAAATTTCAAATTTTCACATACTCGTATTTTCAAAATTTCAAATTTTCACATACTGATATTTTCAAAAATTAAAAATTTCAAATTTTCACATACTGATATTTTCAAAAATTCAAAATTTCAAATTTTCACATACTCATATTTTCAAAAATTCAAAATTTCAAATTTTCACATACTCATATTTTCCAAAATTCAAAATTTCAAATTTTTACATATTCATATTTTCAAAAATTCAAAATTTCAAATTTTCACATACTGATATTTTTAAAAATTCAAAATTTCAAATTTTCACATACTCATATTTTCAAAAATTCAAAATTTCAAATTTTCACATACTAATATTTTCAAAAATTCAAAATTTCAAATTTTCACATATTCATATTTTCAAAGTTTCAAATTTTTACATACTCGTATTTTCAAAATTTCAAATTTTCACATACTCGTATTTTCAAAATTTCAAATTTTCACATACTGATATTTTCAAAAATTCAAAATTTCAAATTTTCACATACTAATATTTTAAAAAATTCAAAATTTTAAGTTTTCATATACTGATATTTTCAAAAATTCAAAATTTCAAATTTTTCCATATACATATTTTCAAAAATTCACAATTTCAAATTTTCCAAATTTTAAATTATCACATATTCATATTTTCAAAAATTAAAAATTTTCACGTATTCAAAATTTAAAATTTTCAAATATTAATTTTTTGAAAATTTCAAATTCTCACGTACATATTTTCAAAAATTCAAATTTTTACATACTCATATTTTTTAAATTTTAAATTTTTACATACTCATATTTTCAAATTTTTACATACTCGTATTTTCAAAATTTCAAATTTTCACATACTCGTATTTTCAAATTTTCACATACTGATATTTTCAAAATTTAAAATTTTCACATATTCATATTTTCACAAATTCAAAATTTCAGATTTTCATATACTCATATTTTCAAAAATTCAAAAATTAAAATTTTCACATACTCGTATTTTCAAAATTTCAAATTTTTACATACTGATATTTTTAAAGTTTCAAATTTTCACATATTCATATATTCAAAAATTCAAAATTTCAAATTTTAACATATTCATATTTTCAAAAATTCAAAATTTCAAATTTTCACATACTGATATTTTCAAAAATTCAAAATTTCAAATTTTCACATACTCATATTTTCAAAATTTCAAATTTTCACATACTCATATTTTCAAAAATTCAAAATTTAAAATTTTCACATACTCGTAGTTTCAAAATTTCAAATTTTCACATACTCATATTTTCAGAAATTCAAAATTTTCACATATTCATATTTACAAAATTTTTAAATTTTCACATACTCGTATTTTCAAAGTTTAAAATTTTTACATACTCGTATTTTCAAAATTTCCACATATTCATATTTTCAAAATTTCAAATTTTCACATACTGATATTTGCAAAAATTTAAAAGTTAAAATTTTCACATATTCATATTTTCAAAGTTTCAAATTTTTACATACTCGTATTTTCAAAATTTCAAATTTTCACACACTCGTATTTTCAAAATTTCAAATTTTCACGTACTGATATTTTCAAAAATTCAAAATTTCTAAATTTCACATACTGATATTTTCAAAAATTCAAAATTTCAAATTTTCACATACTCATATTTTCAAAAATTGAAAATTTCAAATTTTCACATACTCATATTTTCAAAAATTCAAAATTTCAAATTTTCACATACTCATATTTTCAAAAATTCAAAATTTCAAATTTTTACATATTCATATTTTCAAAAATTCAAAATTTCAAATTTTCACATACTGATATTTTCAAAAATTCAAAATTTCAAATTTTCACATACTCATATTTTCAAAAATTCAAAATTTCAAATTTTCACATACTCATATTTTCAAAAATTCAAAATTTCAAATTTTCACATACTCGTAGTTTCAAAATTTCAAATTTACACATACTCATATTTTCAGAAATTCAAATTTTCACATACTGATATTTTCAAAAATTTTAAAGTTAAAATTTTCACATATTCATATTTTCAAAGTTTCAAATTTTTACATACTCGTATTTTAAAAATTTCAAATTTTCACACACTCGTATTTTCAAAATTTCAAATTTTCACGTACTGATATTTTCAAAAATTCAAAATTTCTAAATTTCACATACTGATATTTTCAAAAATTCAAAATTTCAAATTTTCACATACTCATATATTCAAAAATTCAAAATTTTAAATTTTCACATACTCATATTTTCAAATATTCAAAATTTCAAATTTTCACATATTCATATTTTCAAAGTTTCAAATTTTTACATACTCGTATTTTCAAAATTTCAAATTTTCACATACTCGTATTTTCAAATTTCCACATACTGATATTTTCAAAAATTCAAAATTTCAAATTTTCACATACTGATATTTTTAAAAATTCAAAAATTCAAAATTTCAAATTTTCACATACTCATATTTTCAAAAATTCAAAATTTCAAATTTTCACATACTCATATTTTCAAAAATTCAAAATTTCAAATTTTCACATATTCATATTTTCAAAGTTTCAAATCGTATTTCAAACTCGTATTTTCAAAATTTCAAATTTTCACATACTCGTATTTTCAAAATTTCAAATTTTCACATACTCGTATTTTCAAAATTTCAAATTTTCACATACTGGTATTTTCAAAAATTCAAAATTTCAAATTTTCACATACTGATATTTTCAAAAATTCAAAATTTCAAATTTTCACATACTCATATTTTCAAAAATTCAAAATTTCAAATTTTCACATACTCATATTTTCAAAAATTTAAAATTTAAAATTTTCACATACTCATATTTTCAAAAATTCAAAATTTCAAATTTTCACATATTCATATTTACAAAATTTTTAAATTTTCACATATTCGTATTTTCAAAATTTCAAATTTTCACATACTCATATTTTCAAAAATTCAAAATTTAAAATTTTCACATACTCATATTTTCAAAAATGCAAAATATTAAATTTTCACATATTCATATTTTCAAATTTTTACAAAATTTCAAATTTCCACATATTCATATTTTCAAAATTTCAAATTTTCACATATTCATATTTTGAAAAATGCAAAATTTTTAAATTTTCACATACTTGTATTTTCAAAGTTTCAAAAGTTCAAAATTTCAAATGTCAAAATACTCGTATTTTCAAAATTTCAAATTTTCACATATTCATATTTACAAAATTTTTAAATTTTCACATATTCGTATCTTCAAAATTTCAAATTTTCACATACTCATATTTTCAAAAATTCAAAATTTCAAATTTTCACATACTCATATTTTAAAAAATTCAAAATATTAAATTTTCACATATTCATATTTTCAACATTACTCATATTTTCACATACTCATATTCGTATTTTCAAAATTTCAAATTTTCACATATCATATTTTCAAAAATTCAAAATTTGAAATTTTCACATACTGATATTTTCAAAAATTCAAAATTTCAAATTTTCACATGCTCATATTTTCAAAAATTCAAAATTTAAAATTTTCACATACTCATATTTTCAAAAATTAAAAAACTAAAATTTTCACATAGTCATATATTCAAAAATTAAAATTTTCACATGCTCGTAGTTTCAAAATTTAAAATTTTCACATACTCATATTTTCAAAAATTCAAAATTTTCACATATTCATATTTACAAAATCTTTAAATTTTCACATACTCGTATTTTCAAAGTTTCAAATTTTTACATACTCGTATTTTCAAAATTTAAAATTTCCACATATTCATATTTTCAAAATTTCAAATTTTCACATACTGACATTTTCAAAAATTTAAAAGTTATAATTTTCATATATTAATATTTTCAAAGTTTCAAATTTTTACATACTCGTATTTTCAAAATTTCAAATTTTCACATACTCGTATTTTCAAAATTTAAAATTTTCACATACTGATATTTTCAAAATTTCAAATTTTCACATACTGATATTTTCAAAAATTCAAAATTTCAAATTTTCACATACTCATATTTTCAAAAATTCAAAATTTCAAATTTTCACATACTAATATTTTCAAAAATTCAAAATTTCAAATGTTCACATATTCATATTTTCAAAGTTTCAAATTTTTACATACTCGTTTTTTCAAAATTTCAAATTTTCACATACTGATATTTTCAAAAATTCAAAATTGCAAATTTTTACATACTCATATTTTCAAAAATTCAAAATTTCAAATTTTCACATACTCATATTTTCAAAAATTCAAAATTTGAAATTTTCACATATTCATATTTTTAAAGTTTCAAATTTTTACATACCCGTATTTTCAAAATTTCAAATTTTCACATACTCGTATGTTCAAAATTTCAAATTTTCACAAACTGATATTTTCAAAAATTCAAAATTTAAAATTTTCACATACTCATATTTTCAAAAATTCAAAAATTAAAATTTTCACATACTCATATTTTCAAAAATTCAAAAATGAAAATTTTCACATACTCGTATTTTCAAAATTTCAAATTTTTACATACTGATATTTTCAAAAATTTAAAATTTCAAATTTTCACATATTCATATATTCAAAAATTCAAATTTTCACATGCTCGTAGTTTCAAAATTTCAAATTTTCACATACTCATATTTTCAAAAATTCAAAATTTTCACATATTCATATTCATATTTACAAAATTTTTAAATTTTCACATACTCGTATTTTCAAAGTTTCAAATTTTTACATACTCGTATTTTCAAAATTTAAAATTTCCACATATTCATATTTTCAAAATTTAAAATTTTCACAAACTGATATTTTTAAAAATTTAAAAGTTAAAATTTTCACATATTCATATTTTCAAAGTTTCAAATTTTTACATACTCGTATTTTCAAAATTTCAAATTTTCACATACTCGTATTTTCAAAATTTCAAATTTTCACATACTGATATTTTCAAAAATTCAAATTTTCACATACTGATATTTTCAAAAATTCAAAATTTTAAATTTTCACATACTCATATTTTCAAAAATTCAAAATTTCAAATTTTCACATACTAATATTTTCAAATTTCAAAAATTTAAAATTTCAAATTTTCACATATTCATATATTCAAAAATTCAAATTTTCACATACTCGTATTTTCAAAATTTCAAATTTTCACATATTCATATGATATGATATTTTCAAAAATTCAAAATTTCAAATTTTCACATACTCATATTTTCAAAAATTCAAAATTTCAAATTTTCACATACTCATATTTTCAAAAATTCAAATTTTCACATACTCGTATTTTCAAAATTTCAAATTTTTACATACTGATATTTTCAAAAATTTCAAATTTCAAATTTTCACATATTCGTATTTTCAAAATTTCAAATTTTCACATACTGATATTTTCAAAAATTCAAAATTTCAAATTTTCACATACTCATATTTTCAAAAATTCAAAATTTCAAATTTTCACATACTGATATTTTCAAAAATTCAAATTTTCACATACTCATATTTTCAAAAATTCAAATTTTCACATACTCATATTTTCAAAAATTCAAAATTTCAAATTTTCACATATTCAAATTTTCAAAGTTTAAAATTTTTACATACTCGTATTTTCAAAATTTCAAATTTTCACATACTCGTATTTTCAAAATTTCAAATTTTCACATACTCGTATTTTCAAATTCAAAAATTCAAAATTCAAATTTTCACATACTCGTATTTTCAAAATTTCAAATTTTCACATATCATATTTTCAAAAATTCAAAATTTCAAATTTTCACATATTCATATTTTCAAAGTTTCAAATTTTTACATACTCGTATTTTCAAAATTTCTAATTTTCACATACCCATATTTTCAAAAATTCAAAATTTCAAATTTTCACATACTCATATTTTCAAAAATTCAAAAATTCAAATTTTCACATACTCGTATTTTCAAAATTTCAAATTTTTACATACTGATATTTTCAAAAATTTCAAATTTCAAATTTTCACATATTCGTATTTTCAAAATTTCAAATTTTCACATACTGATATTTTCAAAAATTCAAAATTTCAAATTTTCACATACTCATATTTTCAAAAATTCAAAATTTCAAATTTTCACATACTCATATTTTCAAAAATTCAAATTTTCATATACTCGTATTTTCAAAATTTCAAATTTTTACATACTGATATTTTCAAAAATTTAAAATTTCAAATTTTCACATATTCATATATTCAAAAATTAAAATTTTCACATACTCGTAGTTTCAAAATTTCAAATTTTCACATATTCATATGTTCAAAAGTTCAAAATTTCAAATTTCAAAAATTTAAAATTTCAAATTTTCACATATTCATATATTCAAAAATTCAAATTTTTACATTCTCGTATTTTCAAAATTTAAAATTTTCACATATTCATATGTTCAAAAATTCAAAATTTCAAATGTCAAAATGCTCGTATTTTCAAAATTTCAAATTTTCACATATTCATATTTACAAAATTTTTAAATTTTCACATACTCGTATTTTCAAAATTTAAAATTTTCACATACTCATATTTTCAAAAATTCAAAATTTTAAATTTTCAGATACTGATATTTTCAAAAATTAAAATTTTCACAAACTCAAATTTTCAAAAATTCAAAATTTCAAATTTTCACATACTCATATTTTCAAAAATTCAAAATTTCAAATTTTCACATACTCATATTTTCAAAAATTCAAAATTTCAAATTTTCACATATTCATATTTTCAAAGTTTCAAATTTTTACACACTCGTATTTTCAAAATTTAAAATTTTCACATACCCATATTTTCAAAAATTCAAAATTTCAAATATTCACATACTCATATTTGCAAAAATTCAAAAATTCAAATTTTCACATACTCGTATTTTCAAAATTTCAAATTTTTAAATACTGATATTTTCAAAAATTTCAAATTTCAAATTTTCCCATATTCATATATTCAAAAATTCAAATTTTCACATACTCGTAGTTTCAAAATTTCAAATTTTCACATACTGATATTTTCAAAAATTCAAAATTTCAAATTTTCACATACTCATATTTTCAAAAATTCAAAATTTCAAATTTTCACAAACTCATTTTTTCAAAAATTCAAAATTTTCACATATTCATATTTTCAAAGTTTCAAATATTTACATACTCGTATTTTCAAATACTGATATTTTCAAAAATTCAAAATTTCAAATTTTCACATACTGATATTTTCAGAAATTTAAAATTTCAAAGTTTCACATATTCATATATTCTACTTACTTACTTAACTGGTACTTCTATGCAATCCCAGTGGATTATATACCGCACGTAGAAAAATATTATAAGCGCCTCGATCTTCTGCGCTTCTTCTCCAGTTAGTCACACCGAGTTCTGTAAGGTTCTCAGTAACCTGGTCTTTCCAACGGAGTTTTGGTCGCCCTCTTCTGCGCCGTCCATCGAGTTCATTGTCGAAGACTTTTCGAGCTGGAGCATTTTCGTCCATGCGTACAACATGACCTAGCCAACGCAACCGTTGCACCTTAATGCGTTTGACCACGTCAATGTCAGTGTACAGCTCGTACAGCTCATGATTCATACGACGCCGATACTCTCCGTTAACGATGATGGGCCCATATATTTTACGGAGTATTTTTCTCTCGAATACCGCCAGAACCGATTCATCTGCTTGTGTCATAACCCAGGATTCTGAGCCATACATTAAGACAGGTAAAACCAGTATCTGGTATAGCTGGAGTTTTGTTCGTCGAGAGAGGGCTCTGTCATTGAAACGCTTGCTTAGTCCGTAGTAGCATTTATTTGCAAGCAGGATTCTTCTCCGGATTTCTAGGCTGACATTATTTTCTTTGTTGATGGCGGAGCCTAGGTAGACAAAATTATCTACCACCCCCGAAATTATAGTTGTCAACGTTCACGCAGTTTCCCAAACGAGTAGATTCTTTGTTCGTTGAAACTAATAACTTCGTTTTGTCCTCGTTCACCGTTAGGCCCATTTTCGCTGATTCCTTCTGTATACCCGAGAATGCTGCAGTCACATCCCGCAGTTTTCGACCGATGATGTCTACGTCATCAGCGTACGCGAGTAGCATGTGGCTTTTGTTGAATATAGTGCCACTCGTGTTTACTGCAGCTTTTCTCATTATCATCTCCATCACAATGTTGAAGAGATCGCACGATAGGCCGTCGCCTTGTTTTAGGCCTCGTCTGGTATAGAATGGCTCCGTAAGGTCCTTGCCAATCTTCACTGAAGACTTCGTGTCAGTCAGCGTCATTCCGCAAAGACGTATCAGCTTCGCTGGAATACCAAACTCAGCCATGGCTTCAAGTAATTTCTGCCGTATCGGGCTGTCGAAGGCAGCTTAATAGTCGTCAAAAAGATGGTACGTGTCGATCTGTTTCTCTTGGGTCTTTTCCAGGATTTGCCGAAGTGTGAAAATCTGGTCAGTTGTTGATTTTCCAGGTCTAAAGCCACACTGATAAGGTACGATCAGGTTGGATAACACTGGCTTTAGTCTTTCACATAGCACACTCGACAGGACCTTATATGCGATGGGTAGAAGGCTGATCCCGCGGTAGTTGGAGCACACACTTGGATTACCTTTTTTCAGCACAGGACATAATACGCTTACATTCCAATCGTCGGGCATGCACTCTTTAAGCCAAACCGTGCGCAAGAGCTGGTGCATGCTCGCGATATTGCTCTTCTTACCTCGGCTTGACTTGGTGGTGGGCAATCTAAGCCGTCGTCGACAATTGGCGTGATAACTTCACGTGCGCTGCCTTCTGGGACCAGCAGTTGCTGGAAGTGTTCTCTCCATATGTGCAGCACACTCTGCGTATCCGTGACCAGATTTCCATCACTGTCCTTACAGGTGGGGAGGCCATTACCGTATCCATTTGCTCTTACTTTCTGGTAAAATTTCCGGGCCTCACCTCTATCCCTGTATCGCTCTATATCCTCGTTCTCCCGTTCCTTCATCTGACGTTTTTTTCGCCTAAATAGCTGTCTCGCCCGTTTTACTTTCTCCTTATGCCGTTCCCTAACAGCACGGGTTACAATTGGCTGTAGCGTTGCCATATAAGCAGCATCCTGTTCCTCAGACGCTATGCGACATTCTTCATCGTACCAGGATTCGTCTGAGCGCCGCATTTCATATCCTAGCACGGTTGTTGCGGCGGTTGCCATGGAATGCGCAATATGCTGCCACTGTGTATCGGGAACGTCAGAAGTAGAGGCGTTGTGTCGTAAAAGTTGGGAGAGTTGGTCGGAGTAGGCAGTAGCTATCTCTGGGGTTTGCAGCTTCGCGATGTCCAGCTTATTTTGTGTTTGGTTACGTGCGTTTTTCGCTCTGCTCAATCTTGTGCGAACCTTGGCTGCAACCAGGTAATGATCCGAGCCAATATTAGCACCACGGATCACACGCACGTCCATGACACTAGATGCATGCCTGCCATCAATTACCACATGATCAATTTGATTTTTGGTGTTTTGATCGGGGGATAGCCAAGTTGCCTTGTGGATATCTTTGTGCTGGAATCTGGTTCCACTAACTACCATGTTCCTTCCCGCTGCGAAGCTAACCAGCCTAAACCCGTTGTCTGACGTGTCGGTATGCAGGCTGAATTTACCGATCGATGGACCAAGAACATCTTCCCTTCCTATTTTTGCATTAAAGTCTCCCAGAACAATTTTAATGTCGTGGCCAGGGCAGCGGTCGTATGTTTCCTCTATGCGCTCGTAAAATGCATCTTTAATCTCATCGTCTTTATCTTCCGTCGGGGCGTGTACACAAATCAGCGTGATGTAAAAATATTTCGCCCGGATGCGAATGGTGGCTATTCGGTCACTTACAGGGTTAAACCGCGAGACCAGGTGTCGAAGTCTCTTGCCGACTATGAAACCACATCCAAATTCGTGTCTTTCTGCATGGCAGCTGTAAAAGATGTCACAGTTCTTTCGTCGTGTGCATCCCTGTCCCGTCCATCTCATTTCCTGTATGGCGGTGATGTCAGCCTTGTATTTGTCGAGGACATCCGCCAGTTGGATAGAGGCACCATCTCTGTAAAGAGTTCGGACATTCCAGGTGCATATCCTTAAATCATGGTCCTTATATCGTTTGCGTTGGTTGTCAACATTTGGGGGGGTTCTTGATTTATTTATTCTCCGTGTTTTCATAATAAATTTTGTTTAAGGAGAGTGGCTTATT
This sequence comes from Muscina levida, assembly GCA_964034835.1. NCBI lineage: Eukaryota > Metazoa > Arthropoda > Insecta > Diptera > Muscidae > Muscina > Muscina levida. The sequence continues at coordinate 36,077 of CAXIUB010000028.1, read as the reverse complement.
AGGCCACCGCTCCCGATCCTAGTTTCTTGGGGCTGCAAAGCCACTAGGAGAGCCTGTGTTGAGCTTCAGTAACTTCTGTTACCTAATTCCTAAGACGCATCGGTGGTAGCATGCCGATTAGGTTACTCATATATTCAAAATTTTAAATTTTCACATACTCGTAGTTTCAAAATTTCAAATTTTCACATATTCATATGTTCAAAAGTTCAAAATTTAAAATGTCAAAATACTCGTATTTTCTAAATTTCAAATTTTCACATATTCATATTTACAAAATTTTTAAATTTTCACATTCTCGTATTTTCAAAATTTAAAATTTTCATATACTTATATTTTCAAAAATTCAAAATTTCAAATTTTCACATACTGATATTTTCAAAAATTCAAAATTTCAAATTTCCACATATTCATATATTCAAAAATTCAAATTTTTACATTCTCGTATTTTCAAAATTTAAAATTTTCACATATTCATATGTTCAAAAGTTCAAAATTTAAAAAGTCGAAATACTCGTATTTTCAAAATTTAAAATTTTCACATATTCATATTTACAAAATTTTTAAATTTTCACATACTCGTATTTTCAAAATTTAAAATTTTCACATACTCATATTTTCAAAAATTCAAAATTTCAAATTTTCACATATTCATATGTTCAAAGTTTCAAATATTTACATACTCGTATTTTCAAAAATTCAAATTTTCACAAACTCAAATTTTCAAAAATTCAAAATTTCAAATTTTCACATATTCATATTTTCAAAGTTTCAAATATTTACATACTCGTATTTTCAAAATTTCAAATTTTCACATACTCGTATTTTCAAAATTTCAAATTTTCACATACTGATATTTTCAAAAATTCAAAATTTCAAATTTTCACATACTCATATTTTCAAAAATTCAAAATTTCAAATTTTGACATACTCGTATTTTCAAAATTTCAAATTTTTACATACTGATATTTTCAAAAATTTCAAATTTCAAATTATCACATATTCAAAAATTCAAATTTTCACATACTCGTAGTTTCAAAATTTCAAATTTTCACATACTATATTTTCAAAAATTCAAAAATTAAAATTTTGACATACTCGTATTTTCAAAATTTCAAAATTTTTACATACTGATATTTTCAAAAATTTAAAATTTCAAATTATCACATATTCAAAAATTCAAATTTTCACATACTCGTAGTTTCAAAATTTCAAATTTTCACATACTGATATTTTCAAAAATTCAAAATTTCAAATTTTCACATACTCATATTTTCAAAATTTCAAATTTTCACATACTCATATTTTCAAAAATTCAAATTTTCACATATTCATATTTTCAAAGTTTCAAATATTTATATACTCGTATTTGCAAAATTTCAAATTTTCACATACTGATATTTTCAAAAATTCAAAATTTCAAATTTTCACATACTGATATTTTCAGAAATTTAAAATTTCAAAGTTTCACATATTCATATATTCAAAATTTTAAATTTTCACATACTCGTAGTTTCAAAATTTCAAATTTTCACATATTCATATGTTCAAAAGTTCAAAATTTAAAATGTCAAAATACTCGTATTTTCTAAATTTCAAATTTTCACATATTCATATTTACAAAATTTTTAAATTTTCACATTCTCGTATTTTCAAAATTTAAAATTTTCATATACTTATATTTTCAAAAATTCAAAATTTCAAATTTTCACATACTGATATTTTCAAAAATTCAAAATTTCAAATTTTCACATATTCATATATTCAAAAATTCAAATTTTTACATTCTCGTATTTTCAAAATTTAAAATTTTCACATATTCATATGTTCAAAAGTTCAAAATTTAAAAAGTCGAAATACTCGTATTTTCAAAATTTAAAATTTTCACATATTCATATTTACAAAATTTTTAAATTTTCACATACTCGTATTTTCAAAATTTAAAATTTTCACATACTCATATTTTCAAAAATTCAAAATTTCAAATTTTCACATATTCATATGTTCAAAGTTTCAAATATTTACATACTCGTATTTTCAAAAATTCAAATTTTCACAAACTCAAATTTTCAAAAATTCAAAATTTCAAATTTTCACATATTCATATTTTCAAAGTTTCAAATATTTACATACTCGTATTTTCAAAATTTCAAATTTTCACATACTCGTATTTTCAAAATTTCAAATATTCACATACTGATATTTTCAAAAATTTCAAATTTTCACATACTCATATTTTCAAAAATTCAAAATTTCAAATTTTGACATACTCGTATTTTCAAAATTTCAAATTTTTACATACTGATATTTTCAAAAATTTCAAATTTCAAATTATCACATATTCAAAAATTCAAATTTTCACATACTCGTAGTTTCAAAATTTCAAATTTTCACATACTATATTTTCAAAAATTCAAAAATTAAAATTTTGACATACTCGTATTTTCAAAATTTCAAAATTTTTACATACTGATATTTTCAAAAATTTAAAATTTCAAATTATCACATATTCAAAAATTCAAATTTTCACATACTCGTAGTTTCAAAATTTCAAATTTTCACATACTGATATTTTCAAAAATTCAAAATTTCAAATTTTCACATACTCATATTTTCAAAATTTCAAATTTTCACATACTCATATTTTCAAAAATTCAAATTTTTACATATTCATATTTTCAAAGTTTCAAATATTTATATACTCGTATTTGCAAAATTTCAAATTTTCACATACTGATATTTTCAAAAATTCAAAATTTCAAATTTTCACATACTGATATTTTCAGAAATTTAAAATTTCAAAGTTTCACATATTCATATATTCAAAATTTTAAATTTTCACATACTCGTAGTTTCAAAATTTCAAATTTTCACATATTCATATGTTCAAAAGTTCAAAATTTAAAATGTCAAAATACTCGTATTTTCAAAATTTCAAATTTTCACATATTCATATTTACAAAATTTTTAAATTTTCACATACTCGTATTTTCAAAATTTAAAATTTTCATATACTTATATTTTCAAAAATTCAAAATTTCAAATTTTCACATACTGATATTTTCAAAAATTCAAAATTTCAAATTTTCACATATTCATATATTCAAAAATTCAAATTTTTACATTCTCGTATTTTCAAAATTTAAAATTTTCACATATTCATATGTTCAAAAGTTCAAAATTTAAAAAGTCGAAATACTCGTATTTTCAAAATTTAAAATTTTCACATATTCATATTTACAAAATTTTTAAATTTTCACATACTCGTATTTTCAAAATTTAAAATTTTCACATACTCATATTTTCAAAAATTCAAAATTTCAAATTTTCACATACTGATATTTTCAAAAATTCAAAATTTCAAATTTTCACATATTCATATATTCAAAAATTCAAATATTTACATTCTCGTATTTTCAAAATTTCAAATTTTCACATACTCGTATTTTCAAAATTTCAAATTTTCACATACTGATATTTTCAAAAATTCAAAATTTCAAATTTTCACATACTCATATTTTCAAAAATTCAAAATTTCAAATTTTGACATACTCGTATTTTCAAAATTTCAAATTTTTACATACTGATATTTTCAAAAATTTAAAATTTCAAATTATCACATATTCAAAAATTCAAATTTTCACATATTCATATTTTCAAAGTTTCAAATATTTATATACTCGTATTTGCAAAATTTCAAATTTTCACATACTGATATTTTCAAAAATTCAAAATTTCAAATTTTCACATACTGATATTTTCAGAAATTTAAAAGTTAAAATTTTCACATATTCATATTTTCAAAGTTTCAAATATTTACATACTCGTATTTTCAAAATTTCAAATTTTCACATACTCGTATTTTCAAAATTTCAAAATTTTAAATTTTCACATACTGATATTTTTAAAAATTCAAAATTTCAAATTTTCATATACTGATATTTTCAAAAATTTAAATTTTCACATACTCATATTTTCAAAAATTCAAATTTTCACATACTCATATTTCAAAAATTCAAAATTTCAAATTTTCACATATTCATATTTTCAAAGTTTCACACACTCGTATTTTTCAAAATTCAAATTTTCACATACTGATATTTTCAAAAATTCAAAATTTCAAATTTGCACATAATCATATTTTCAAAAATTCTAAATTTCAAATTTTCACTCATAGTTTAAAAAATTCAAATTTTCACATACTCGTATTTTCAAAATTTCAATTTTTTACATACTGATATTTTCAAAAATTTTCACATATTCATATATTCTAAAATTCAAATTTTCACATACTCGTAGTTTTAAAATTTCAAATTTTCACATACTCATATTTTCAAAAATTTCAAATTTTCACATACTCATATTTTCAAAAATTCAAAATTTTAAATTTTTACATATTCATATTTTCAAAGTTTCAAATTTTTACATACTCGTATTTTCAAATTTTCACATACTCGTATTTTCAAAATTTCAAATTTTCACATACTGATATTTTCAAAAATTTAAAAGTTAAAATTTTCACATATTCATATTTCAAAGTTTCAAATATTTACATACTCGTATTTTCAAAATTTCAAGTTTTCACATACTCGTATTTTCAAAATTTCAAAATTTCAAATTTTCACATACTGATATTTTTAAAAATTCAAAATTTCAAATTTTCACATACTGATATTTTTCAAAAATTCAAATTTTTCACATACTCATATTTTCAAAAATTCAAATTTTCACATACTCATATTTTCAAAAATTCAAAATTTCAAATTTTCACATATTCAAATTTTCAAAGTTTAAAATTTTTACATACTCGTATTTTCAAAATTTCAAATTTTCACATACTCGTATTTTCAAAATTTCAAATTTTCACATACTCGTATTTTTAAAAATTCAAAAATTCAAATTTTCACATACTCGTATTTTCAAAATTTCAAATTTTCACATATCATATTTTCAAAAATTCAAAATTTCAAATTTTCACATATTCATATTTTCAAAGTTTCAAATTTTTACATACTCGTATTTTCAAAATTTCTAATTTTCACATACCCATATTTTCAAAAATTCAAAATTTCAAATTTTCACATACTCATATTTTCAAAAATTCAAAAATTCAAATTTTCACATACTCGTATTTTCAAAATTTCAAATTTTTACATACTGATATTTTCAAAAATTTCAAATTTCAAATTTTCACATATTCGGATTTTCAAAATTTCAAATTTTCACATACTGATATTTTCAAAAATTCAAAATTTCAAATTTTCACATACTCATATTTTCAAAAATTCAAAATTTCAAATTTTCACTTACTCATATTTTCAAAAATTCAAATTTTCATATACTCGTATTTTCAAAATTTCAAATTTTTACATACTGATATTTTCAAAAATTTAAAATTTCAAATTTTCACATATTCATATATTCAAAAATTAAAATTTTCACATACTCGTAGTTTCAAAATTTCAAATTTTCACATATTCATATGTTCAAAAGTTCAAAATTTCAAATTTCAAAAATTTAAAATTTCAAATTTTCACATATTCATATATTCAAAAATTCAAATTTTCACATACTCGTATTTTCAAAATTTCAAATTTTCACATATTCATATGATATGATATTTTCAAAAATTCAAAATTTCAAATTTTCACATACTGATATTTTCAAAAACTCAAAATTTCAAATTTTCACATATTCATATATTCAAAAATTCAAATTTTTACATTCTCGTATTTTCAAAATTTAAAATTTTCACATATTCATATGTTCAAAAGTTCAAAATTTCAAATGTCAAAATGCTCGTATTTTCAAAATTTCAAATTTTCACATATTCATATTTACAAAATTTTTAAATTTTCACATACTCGTATTTTCAAAATTTAAAATTTTCACATACTCATATTTTCAAAAATTCAAAATTTTAAATTTTCAGATACTGATATTTTCAAAAATTAAAATTTTCACAAACTCAAATTTTCAAAAATTCAAAATTTCAAATTTTCACATACTCATATTTTCAAAAATTCAAAATTTCAAATTTTCACATACTCATATTTTCAAAAATTCAAAATTTCAAATTTTCACATATTCATATTTTCAAAGTTTCAAATTTTTACACACTCGTATTTTCAAAATTTAAAATTTTCACATACCCATATTTTCAAAAATTCAAAATTTCAAATATTCACATTCTCATATTTGCAAAAATTCAAAAATTCAAATTTTCACATACTCGTATTTTCAAAATTTCAAATTTTTAAATACTGATATTTTCAAAAATTTCAAATTTCAAATTTTCCCATATTCATATATTCAAAAATTCAAATTTTCACATACTCGTAGTTTCAAAATTTCAAATTTTCACATACTGATATTTTCAAAAATTCAAAATTTCAAATTTTCACATACTCATATTTTCAAAAATTCAAAATTTCAAATTTTCACAAACTCATTTTTCAAAAATTCAAAATTTTCACATATTCATATTTTCAAAGTTTCAAATATTTACATACTCGTATTTTCAAATACTGATATTTTCAAAAATTCAAAATTTCAAATTTTCACATACTGATATTTTCAGAAATTTAAAATTTCAAAGTTTCACATATTCATATATTCTACTTACTTACTTAACTGGTACTTCTATGCAATCCCAGTGGATTATATACCGCACGTAGAAAAATATTATAAGCGCCTCGATCTTCTGCGCTTCTTCTCCAGTTAGTCACACCGAGTTCTGTAAGGTTCTCAGTAACCTGGTCTTTCCAACGGAGTTTTGGTCGCCCTCTTCTGCGCCGTCCATCGAGTTCATTGTCGAAGACTTTTCGAGCTGGAGCATTTTCGTCCATGCGTACAACATGACCTAGCCAACGCAACCGTTGCACCTTAATGCGTTTGACCACGTCAATGTCAGTGTACAGCTCGTACAGCTCATGATTCATACGACGCCGATACTCTCCGTTAACGATGATGGGCCCATATATTTTACGGAGTATTTTTCTCTCGAATACCGCCAGAACCGATTCATCTGCTTGTGTCATAACCCAGGATTCTGAGCCATACATTAAGACAGGTAAAACCAGTATCTGGTATAGCTGGAGTTTTGTTCGTCGAGAGAGGGCTCTGTCATTGAAACGCTTGCTTAGTCCGTAGTAGCATTTATTTGCAAGCAGGATTCTTCTCCGGATTTCTAGGCTGACATTATTTTCTTTGTTGATGGCGGAGCCTAGGTAGACAAAATTATCTACCACCCCGAAATTATAGTTGTCAACGTTCACGCAGTTTCCCAAACGAGTAGATTCTTTGTTCGTTGAAACTAATAACTTCGTTTTGTCCTCGTTCACCGTTAGGCCCATTTTCGCTGATTCCTTCTGTATACCCGAGAATGCTGCAGTCACATCCCGCAGTTTTCGACCGATGATGTCTACGTCATCAGCGTACGCGAGTAGCATGTGGCTTTTGTTGAATATAGTGCCACTCGTGTTTACTGCAGCTTTTCTCATTATCATCTCCATCACAATGTTGAAGAGATCGCACGATAGGCCGTCGCCTTGTTTTAGGCCTCGTCTGGTATAGAATGGCTCCGTAAGGTCCTTGCCAATCTTCACTGAAGACTTCGTGTCAGTCAGCGTCATTCCGCAAAGACGTATCAGCTTCGCTGGAATACCAAACTCAGCCATGGCTTCAAGTAATTTCTGCCGTATCGGGCTGTCGAAGGCAGCTTAATAGTCGTCAAAAAGATGGTACGTGTCGATCTGTTTCTCTTGGGTCTTTTCCAGGATTTGCCGAAGTGTGAAAATCTGGTCAGTTGTTGATTTTCCAGGTCTAAAGCCACACTGATAAGGTACGATCAGGTTGGATAACACTGGCTTTAGTCTTTCACATAGCACACTCGACAGGACCTTATATGCGATGGGTAGAAGGCTGATCCCGCGGTAGTTGGAGCACACACTTGGATTACCTTTTTTCAGCACAGGACATAATACGCTTACATTCCAATCGTCGGGCATGCACTCTTTAAGCCAAACCGTGCGCAAGAGCTGGTGCATGCTCGCGATATTGCTCTTCTTACCTCGGCTTGACTTGGTGGTGGGCAATCTAAGCCGTCGTCGACAATTGGCGTGATAACTTCACGTGCGCTGCCTTCTGGGACCAGCAGTTGCTGGAAGTGTTCTCTCCATATGTGCAGCACACTCTGCGTATCCGTGACCAGATTTCCATCACTGTCCTTACAGGTGGGGAGGCCATTACCGTATCCATTTGCTCTTACTTTCTGGTAAAATTTCCGGGCCTCACCTCTATCCCTGTATCGCTCTATATCCTCGTTCTCCCGTTCCTTCATCTGACGTTTTTTTCGCCTAAATAGCTGTCTCGCCCGTTTTACTTTCTCCTTATGCCGTTCCCTAACAGCACGGGTTACAATTGGCTGTAGCGTTGCCATATAAGCAGCATCCTGTTCCTCAGACGCTATGCGACATTCTTCATCGTACCAGGATTCGTCTGAGCGCCGCATTTCATATCCTAGCACGGTTGTTGCGACGGTTGCCATGGAATGCGCAATATGCTGCCACTGTGTATCGGGAACGTCAGAAGTAGAGGCGTTGTGTCGTAAAAGTTGGGAGAGTTGGTCGGAGTAGGCAGTAGCTATCTCTGGGGTTTGCAGCTTCGCGATGTCCAGCTTATTTTGTGTTTGGTTACGTGCGTTTTTCGCTCTGCTCAATCTTGTGCGAACCTTGGCTGCAACCAGGTAATGATCCGAGCCAATATTAGCACCACGGATCACACGCACGTCCATGACACTAGATGCATGCCTGCCATCAATTACCACATGATCAATTTGATTTTTGGTGTTTTGATCGGGGGATAGCCAAGTTGCCTTGTGGATATCTTTGTGCTGGAATCTGGTTCCACTAACTACCATGTTCCTTCCCGCTGCGAAGCTAACCAGCCTAAACCCGTTGTCTGACGTGTCGGTATGCAGGCTGAATTTACCGATCGATGGACCAAGAACATCTTCCCTTCCTATTTTTGCATTAAAGTCTCCCAGAACAATTTTAATGTCGTGGCCAGGGCAGCGGTCGTATGTTTCCTCTATGCGCTCGTAAAATGCATCTTTAATCTCATCGTCTTTATCTTCCGTCGGGGCGTGTACACAAATCAGCGTGATGTAAAAATATTTCGCCCGGATGCGAATGGTGGCTATTCGGTCACTTACAGGGTTAAACCGCGAGACCAGGTGTCGAAGTCTCTTGCCGACTATGAAACCACATCCAAATTCGTGTCTTTCTGCATGGCAGCTGTAAAAGATGTCACAGTTCTTTCGTCGTGTGCATCCCTGTCCCGTCCATCTCATTTCCTGTATGGCGGTGATGTCAGCCTTGTATTTGTCGAGGACATCCGCCAGTTGGATAGAGGCACCATCTCTGTAAAGAGTTCGGACATTCCAGGTGCATATCCTTAAATCATGGTCCTTATATCGTTTGCGTTGGTTGTCAACATTTGGGGGGGTTCTTGTTTTATTTATTCTCCGTGTTTTCATAATAAATTTTGTTTAAGGAGAGTGGCTTATTAGGCCACCGCTCCCGATCCTAGTTTCTTGGGGCTGCAAAGCCACTAGGAGAGCCTGTGTTGAGCTTCAGTAACTTCTGTTAACTAATTCCTTAGACGCATCGGTGGTAGCATGCCGATTAGGTTACTCATATATTCAAAATTTTAAATTTTCACATACTCGTAGTTTCAAATTTTCACATATTCATATGTTCAAAAGTTCAAAATTTAAAATGTCAAAATACTCGTATTTTCTAAATTTCAAATTTTCACATATTCATATTTACAAAATTTTTAAATTTTCACATTCTCGTATTTTCAAAATTTAAAATTTTCATATACTTATATTTTCAAAAATTCAAAATTTCAAATTTTCACATACTGATATTTTCAAAAATTCAAAATTTCAAATTTTCACATATTCATATATTCAAAAATTCAAATTTTTACATTCTCGTATTTTCAAAATTTAAAATTTTCACATATTCATATGTTCAAAAGTTCAAAATTTAAAAAGTCGAAATACTCGTATTTTCAAAATTTAAAATTTTCACATACTCATATTTTCAAAAATTCAAAATTTCAAATTTTCACATATTCATATGTTCAAAGTTTCAAATATTTACATACTCGTATTTTCAAAAATTCAAATTTTCACAAACTCAAATTTTCAAAAATTCAAAATTTCAAATTTTCACATATTCATATTTTCAAAGTTTCAAATATTTACATACTCGTATTTTCAAAATTTCAAATTTTCACATACTCGTATTTTCAAAATTTCAAATTTTCACATACTGATATTTTCAAAAATTCAAAATTTCAAATTTTCACATACTCATATTTTCAAAAATTCAAAATTTCAAATTTTGACATACTCGTATTTTCAAAATTTCAAATTTTTACATACTGATATTTTCAAAAATTTAAAATTTCAAATTATCACATATTCAAAAATTCAAATTTTCACATACTCGTAGTTTCAAAATTTCAAATTTTCACATACTATATTTTCAAAAATTCAAAAATTAAAATTTTGACATACTCGTATTTTCAAAATTTCAAAATTTTTACATACTGATATTTTCAAAAATTTAAAATTTCAAATTATCACATATTCAAAAATTCAAATTTTCACATACTCGTAGTTTCAAAATTTCAAATTTTCACATACTGATATTTTCAAAAATTCAAAATTTCAAATTTTCACATACTCATATTTTCAAAATTTCAAATTTTCACATACTCATATTTTCAAAAATTCAAATTTTCACATATTCATATTTTCAACGTTTCAAATATTTATATACTCGTATTTGCAAAATTTCAAATTTTCACATACTGATATTTTCAAAAATTCAAAATTTCAAATTTTCACATACTGATATTTTCAGAAATTTAACATTTCAAAGTTTCACATATTCATATATTCAAAATTTTAAATTTTCACATACTCGTAGTTTCAAAATTTCAAATTTTCACATATTCATATGTTCAAAAGTTCAAAATTTAAAATGTCAAAATACTCGTATTTTCTAAATTTCAAATTTTCACATATTCATATTTACAAAATTTTTAAATTTTCACATTCTCGTATTTTCAAAATTTAAAATTTTCATATACTTATATTTTCAAAAATTCAAAATTTCAAATTTTCACATACTGATATTTTCAAAAATTCAAAATTTCAAATTTTCACATATTCATATATTCAAAAATTCAAATTTTTACATTCTCGTATTTTCAAAATTTAAAATTTTCACATATTCATATGTTCAAAAGTTCAAAATTTAAAAAGTCGAAATACTCGTATTTTCAAAATTTAAAATTTTCACATATTCATATTTACAAAATTTTTAAATTTTCACATACTCGTATTTTCAAAATTTAAAATTTTCACATACTCATATTTTCAAAAATTCAAAATTTCAAATTTTCACATATTCATATGTTCAAAGTTTCAAATATTTACATACTCGTATTTTCAAAAATTCAAATTTTCACAAACTCAAATTTTCAAAAATTCAAAATTTCAAATTTTCACATATTCATATTTTCAAAGTTTCAAATATTTACATACTCGTATTTTCAAAATTTCAAATTTTCACATACTAGTATTTTCAAAATTTAAAATTTTCACAAACTGATATTTTCAAAAATTCAAAATTTCAAATTTTCACATACTCATATTTTCAAAAATTCAAAATTTCAAATTTTGACATACTCGTATTTTCAAAATTTCAAATTTTTACATACTGATATTTTCAAAAATTTCAAATTTCAAATTATCACATATTCAAAAATTCAAATTTTCACATACTCGTAGTTTCAAAATTTAAAATTTTCACATACTATATTTTCAAAAATTCAAAAATTAAAATTTTGACATACTCGTATTTTCAAAATTTCAAAATTTTTACATACTGATATTTTCAAAAATTTAAAATTTCAAATTATCACATATTCAAAAATTCAAATTTTCACATACTCGTAGTTTCAAAATTTCAAATTTTCACATACTGATATTTTCAAAAATTCAAAATTTCAAATTTTCACATACTCATATTTTCAAAATTTCAAATTTTCACATACTCATATTTTCAAAAATTCAAATTTTCACATATTCATATTTTCAAAGTTTCAAATATTTATATACTCGTATTTGCAAAATTTCAAATTTTCACATACTGATATTTTCAAAAATTCAAAATTTCAAATTTTCACATACTGATATTTTCAGAAATTTAAAATTTCAAAGTTTCACATATTCATATATTCAAAATTTTAAATTTTCACATACTCGTAATTTCAAAATTTCAAATTTTCACATATTCATATGTTCAAAAGTTCAAAATTTAAAATGTCAAAATACTCGTATTTTCAAAATTTCAAATTTTCACATATTCATATTTACAAAATTTTTAAATTTTCACATACTCGTATTTTCAAAATTTAAAATTTTCATATACTTATATTTTCAAAAATTCAAAATTTCAAATTTTCACATACTGATATTTTCAAAAATTCAAAATTTCAAATTTTCACATATTCATATATTCAAAAATTCAAATTTTTACATTCTCGTATTTTCAAAATTTAAAATTTTCACATATTCATATGTTCAAAAGTTCAAAATTTAAAAAGTCGAAATACTCGTATTTTCAAAATTTAAAATTTTCACATATTCATATTTACAAAATTTTTAAATTTTCACATACTCGTATTTTCAAAATTTAAAATTTTCACATACTCATATTTTCAAAAATTCAAAATTTCAAATTTTCACATACTGATATTTTCAAAAATTCAAAATTTCAAATTTTCACATATTCATATATTCAAAAATTCAAATTTTTACATTCTCGTATTTTCAAAATTTCAAATTTTCACATACTCGTATTTTCAAAATTTCAAATTTTCACATACTGATATTTTCAAAAATTCAAAACTCATGATATTTTCAAAAATTTAAAATTTCAAATTATCACATATTCAAAAATTCAAATTTTCACATACTCGTAGTTTCAAAATTTCAAATTTCACATACTGATATTTTCAAAAATTCAAAATTGCAAATTTTCACATACTCATATTTTCAAAGTTTAAAATTTTTACATACTCGTATTTTCAAAATTTCAAATTTTCACATACTCATATTTTCAAAAATTCAAATTTTGACATACTCGTATTTTCAAAATTTCAAATTTTTACATACTGATATTTTCAAAAATTTAAAATTTCAAATTATCACATATTCAAAAATTCAAATTTTCACATACTCGTAGTTTCAAAATTTCAAATTTTCACATACTATATTTTCAAAAATTAAAATTTTGACATACTCGTATTTTCAAAATTTAAAATTTTTACATACTGATATTTTCAAAAATTTAAAATTTCAAATTATCACATATTCAAAAATTCAAATTTTCACATACTCGTATTTTCAAAATTTCAAATTTTCACATACTCATATTTTCAAAAATTCAAAATTTCAAATTTTCACATATTCATTATTTCAAAGTTTCAAATATTTATATACTCGTATTTGCAAAATTTCAAAATTTCAAATTATCACATATTCAAAAATTCAAATTTTCACATACTCGTAGTTTCAAAATTTCAAATTTTCACATACTCATATTTTCAAAAATTCAAAATTTCAAATTATCACATATTCAAAAATTCAAATTTTCACATACTCGTAGTTTCAAAATTTCAAATTTTCACATACTGATATTTTCAAAAATTCAAAATTGCAAATTTTCACATACTCATATTTTCAAAATTTCAAATTTTCACATACTCATATTTTCAAAATTCAAAATTGCAAATTTTCACATATTCATATTTTCAAAGTTTCAAATATTTATATACTCGTATTTGCAAAATTTCAAAATTTCAAATTATCACATATTCAAAAATTCAAATTTTCACATACTCGTAGTTTCAAAATTTCAAATTTTCACATACTCATATTTTCAAAAATTCAAAATTTCAAATTATCACATATTCAAAAATTCAAATTTTCACATACTCGTAGTTTCAAAATTTCAAATTTTCACATACTGATATTTTCAAAAATTCAAAATTGCAAATTTTCACATACTCATATTTTCAAAATTTCAAATTTTCACATACTCATATTTTCAAAAATTCAAAATTTCAAATTATCACATATTCAAAAATTCAAATTTTCACATACTCGTAGTTTCAAAATTTCAAATTTTCACATACTGATATTTTCAAAAATTCAAAATTGCAAATTTTCACATACTCATATTTTCAAAAATTCAAAATTGCAAATTTTCACATACTCATATTTTCAAAATTTCAAATTTTCACATACTCACATTTTCAAAAATTCAAAATTTCAAATTTTGACATACTCGTATTTTCAAAATTTCAAATTTTTACATACTGATATTTTCAAAATTTCAAATTTTCACATACTCATATTTTCAAAAATTCAAATTTTGACATACTCGTATTTTCAAAATTTCAAATTTTTACATACTGATATTTTCAAAAATTTCAAATTTCAAATTATCACATATTCAAAAATTCAAATTTTCACATACTCGTAGTTTCAAAATTTAAAATTTTCACATACTATATTTTCAAAAATTCAAAAATTAAAATTTTGACATACTCGTATTTTCAAAATTTCAAAATTTTTACATACTGTATTTTCAAAAATTTAAAATTTCAAATTATCACATATTCAAAAATTCAAATTTTCACATACTCGTAGTTTCAAAATTTCAAATTTTCACATACTGATATTTTCAAAAATTCAAAATTGCAAATTTTCACATACTCATATTTTCAAAATTTCAAATTTTCACATACTCATATTTTCAAAAATTCAAAATTTCAAATTTTCACATATTCATATTTTCAAAGTTTCAAATATTTATATACTCGTATTTGCAAAATTTCAAAATTTCAAATTATCACATATTCAAAAATTCAAATTTTCACATACTCGTAGTTTCAAAATTTCAAATTTTCACATACTCATATTTTCAAAAATTCAAAATTACAAATTATCACATATTCAAAAATTCAAATTTTCACATACTCGTAGTTTCAAATTTTCAAATTTTCACATACTGATATTTTCAAAAATTCAAAATTGCAAATTTTCACATACTCATATTTTCAAAATTTCAAATTTTCACATACTCATATTTTCAAAAATTCAAAATTGCAAATTTTCACATATTCATATTTTCAAAGTTTAAAATATTTATATACTCGTATTTGCAAAATTTCAAAATTTCAAATTATCACATATTCAAAAATTCAAATTTTCACATACTCGTAGTTTCAAAATTTCAAATTTTCACATACTCATATTTTCAAAAATTCAAAATTTCAAATTATCACATATTCAAAAATTCAAATTTTCACATACTCGTAGTTTCAAAATTTCAAATTTTCACATACTGATATTTTCAAAAATTCAAAATTGCAAATTTTCACATACTCATATTTTCAAAATTTCAAATTTTCACATACTCATATTTTCAAAAATTCAAAATTTCAAATTATCACATATTCAAAAATTCAAATTTTCACATACTCGTAGTTTCAAAATTTCAAATTTTCACATACTGATATTTTCAAAAATTCAAAATTGCAAATTTTCACATACTCATATTTTCAAAAATTCAAAATTGCAAATTTTCACATACTCATATTTTCAAAATTTCAAATTTTCACATACTCATATTTTCAAAAATTCAAAATTTCAAATTTTGACATACTCGTATTTTCAAAATTTCAAATTTTTACATACTGATATTTTCAAAAATTTCAAATTTCAAATTATCACATATTCAAAAATTCAAATTTTCACATACTCGTAGTTTCAAAATTTCAAATTTTCACATACTATATTTTCAAAAATTCAAAAATTAAAATTTTGACATACTCGTATTTTCAAAATTTAAAATTTTCACATACTGATATTTTCAAAAATTTAAAATTTTCACATATTCATATATTCAAAAATTCAAATTTTCACATACTCGTAGTTTCAAAATTTCAAATTTTCACATACTGATATTTTCAAAACTCAACTCAAATTTTCAAAAATTCAAATTTTCAAATTTTCACATACTCATATTTTCAAAAATTCAAAATTTCAAATTTTCACATGCTCATATTTTCAAAAATTCAAAAATTAAAATTTTGACATACTCGTATTTTCAAAATTTCAAATTTTTACATACTGATATTTTCAAAAATTTAAAATTTCAAATTATCACATATTCAAAAATTCAAATTTTCACATACTCGTAGTTTCAAAATTTCAAATTTTCACATACTGATATTTTCAAAAATTCAAAATTGCAAATTTTCACATACTCATATTTTCAAAATTTCAAATTTTCACATACTCATATTTTCAAAAATTCAAAATTTCAAATTTTCACATATTCATATTTTCAAAGTTTAAAATATTTATATACTCGTATTTGCAAAATTTCAAATTTTCACATACTGATATTTTCAAAAATTCAAAATTTCAAATTTTCACATACTGATATTTTCAAAAATTTAAAATTTAAAATTTTCACATATTCATATATTCAAAAATTCAAATTTTCACATACTCGTAGTTTCAAAATTTCAAATTTTCACATACTGATATTTTCAAAACTCAACTCAAATTTTCACAAATTCAAATTTTCAAATTTTCACATACTCATATTTTCAAAAATTCAAATTTTCACAAACTCAAATTTTCACATACTCATATTTTTAAAAATTCAAAATTTAAAATTTTCACATACTCATATTTTCAAAAATTCAAATTTTCACATTTTCATATTTTCAAAGTTTCAAATTTTTACATTCTCGTATTTTCAAAATTTAGAATTTTCACATATTCCTGTGTTCAAAAGTTCAAAATTTCAAATGTCAAAATAGTCGTATTTTCAAAATTTCAAATTTTCACATACTCGTATTTTCAAAATTTCAAATTTTCACATACTCATATTTTCAAAAATTCAATATTTAAAATTTTCACATACTCATATTTTCAAAAATTCAAAATTTCAAATTTTCACATTTTCATATTTTCAAAGTTTCAAATTTTTACATTCTCGTATTTTCAAAATTTAGAATTTTCACATATTCATGTGTTCAAAAGTTCAAAATTTCAAATGTCAAAATACTCGTATTTTCAAATTTTCACATATTCATATTTACAAAATTTTCACATACTCGTATTTTTAAAATTTCAAATTTTCACATACTCATATTTTCAAAAATTCAAAATTTCAAATTTTCACATATTCATATTTACAAAATTTTTAAATTTTCACATACTCGTATTTTCATATTTTCAAATTTTTACATACTCGTATTTTCAAAATTTCAAATTTCCACATATTCATATTTTCAAATTTTCACATATTCATATTTTGAAAAATGCAAAATTTCAAATTTTCACCTACTTGTATTTTCAAAGTTTCAAATTTTTACATACTCGTATTTTCAAAATTTCAAATTTTCACATACTCGTATTTTCAAAATTTCAAATTTTCACATACTGATATATTCAAAAATTCAAAATTTCAAATTTTCACATATTCATATTTTCAAAGTTTCAAATATTTACATACTCGGTTTTTCAAAAATTCAAATTTTCACAAACTCAAATTTTCAAAAATTCAAAATTTCAAATTTTCACATATTCATATTTTCAAAGTTTCAAATATTTACATACTCGTATTTTCAAAATTTCAAATTTTCACATACTCGTATTTTCAAAATTTCAAATTTTCACATACTGATATTTTCAAAAATTCAAAATTTCAAATTTTCACATACTCATATTTTCAAAAATTCAAAATTTCAAATTTTGACATACTCGTATTTTCGAAATTTCAAATTTTTACATACTGATATTTTCAAAAATTTAAAATTTCAACTTATCACATATTCAAAAATTCAAATTTTCACATACTCGTAGTTTCAAAATTTCAAATTTCACATACTGATATTTTCAAAAATTCAAAATTGCAAATTTTCGCATACTCATATTTTCAAAGTTTAAAATTTTCACATACTCGTATTTTCAAAATTTAAAATTTTCACATACTCATATTTTCAAAAATTCAAAATTTCAAATTTTCACATCCTCATAATTTCAAAAATTCAAAATTTCAAATTTTCACATACTCATATTTTCAAAAATTCAAAATTTCAAATTTTCACATACTCATATTTTCAAAAATTCAAAATTTCAAATTTTCACATACTCATATTTTAAATTTAAAATTTCAAATTTTTACATACTCGTATTTTCAAAATTTCAAATTTTTAAAATTTAAATGTTCAAAAGTTCAAAATTTCAAATGTCAAAATACTCGTATTTTCAAATTTTCACATATTCATATTTACAAAATTTTTAAATTTTCACATATTCGTATTTTCAAAATTTCAAATTTTCACATACTTATATTTTCAAAAATTCAAAATTTAAAATTTTCACATACTCATATTTTCAAAAATGCAAAATATTAAATTTTCACATATTCATATTTTCAAATTTTTACAAAATTTCAAATTTCAAATTTCCACATATTCATATTTTCAAAATTTCAAATTTTCACATATTCATATTTTGAAAAATGCAAAATTTCAAATTTTCACATACTTGTATTTTCAAAGTTTCAAAAGTTCAAAGTGTCAAAATACTCGTATTTTCAAAATTTCAAATTTTCACATATTCATATTTACAAAATTTTTAAATTTTCACATATTCGTATTTTCAAAATTTCAAATTTTCACATACTCATATTTTCAAAAATTCAAAATTTAAAATTTTCACATACTCATATTTTCAAAAATGCAAAATATTAAATTTTCACATATTCATATTTTCAAATTTTTACAAAATTTCAAATTTCAAATTTCGACATATTCATATTTTCAAAATTTCAAATTTTCACATACTGATATTTTCAAAAATTCAAAATTTCAAATTTTCACATACTCATATTTTCAAAAATTCAAAATTTCAAATTTTCACATACTCATATTTTCAAAAATTCAAAATTTCAAATTTTCAAATTTTCAAATATTCATATTTTCAAAGTTTCAAATATTTACATACTCGTATTTTCAAAATTACAAATTTTCACATACTCGTTTTTTCAAAATTTCAAATTTTCACATATGGATATTTTCAAAAATTCAAAATTTCAAATTTTCACATACTCATATTTTCAAAAATTCAAAATTTAAAATTTTCACATACTCATATATTCAAAAATTCAAAATTTGAAATTTTCACATATTCATATTTTCAAAGTTTCAAATTTTTACATACCTGTATTTTCAAATTTTCACATACTCGTATGTTCAAAATTTCAAATTTTCACATACTGATATTTTAAAAATTCAAAATTTCAAATTTTCACATACTCATATTTTCAAAAATTCAAAATTTAAAATTTTCACATACTCATATTTTCAAAAATTCAAAAATTAAAATTTTCACATATTCATATATTCAAAAATTCAAATTTTCACATGCTCGTAGTTTCAACATTTCAAATTTTCACATACTCATATTTTCAAAAATTCAAAATTTTCACATATTCATATTTACAAAATTTTTAAATTTTCACATACTCGTATTTTCTAAGTTTCAAATTTTTACATACTCGTATTTTCAAAATTTAAAATTTCCACATATTCATATTTTCAAAATTTCAAATTTTCACAAACTGATATTTTCAAAAATTTAAAAGTTAAAATTTTCACATATTCATATTTTCAAAGTTTCAAATTTTTACATACTCGTATTTTCAAAATTTCAAATTTTCACATACTCGTATTTTCAAAATTTCAAATTTTCACATACTGATATTTTCAAAAATTCAAAATTTCAAATTTTCACATACTGATATTTTCAAAAATTCAAAATTTCAAATTTTCACATACTGATATTTTCAAAAATTCAAAATTTCAAATTTTCACATACTGATATTTTCAAAAATTCAAAATTTCAAATTTTCACATACTAATATTTTCAAAAATTCAAAATTTCAAATTTTCACATATTCATATTTTCAAAGTTTCAAATTTTTACATACTCGTATTTTCAAAATTTCAAATTTTCACATACTCGTATTTTCAAAATTTCAAATTTTCACATACTGATATTTTCAAAAATTCAAAATTTCAAATTTTCACATACTGATATTTTCAAAAATTCAAAATTTCAAATTTTCACATACTCATATTTTCAAAAATTCAAAATTTCAAATTTTTACATATTCATATTTTCAAAGTTTCAAATTTTTACATACTCGTATTTTCAAATTTTCACATACTCGTATTTTCAAAATTTCAAATTTTCACATACTGATATTTTCAAAAATTTAAAAGTTAAAATTTTCACATATTCATATTTTCAAAGTTTGAAATATTTACATACTCGTATTTTCAAAATTTCAAATTGTCACATTCTCGTATTTTCAAAATTTCAAATTTTCACATACTGATATTTTCAAAAATTCAAAATTTCAAATTTTCACATACTGATATTTTCAAAAATTCAAATTTTCACATACTCATATTTTCAAAAATTCAAATTTTCACATACTCGTATTTTCAAAATTTCAAATTTTTACATACTGATATTTTCAAAAATTTTAAATTTCAAATTTTCACATATTCATATATTCAAAAATTCAAATTTTCACATACTCGTAGTTTCAAAATTTCAAATTTTCACATACTCATATTTTCAAAAATTCAAAAATTAAAATTTTCACATATTCATATATTCAAAAATTCAAATTTTCACATGCTCGTAGTTTCAACATTTCAAATTTTCACATACTCATATTTTCAAAAATTCAAAATTTTCACATATTCATATTTACAAAATTTTTAAATTTTCACAAACTCGTATTTTCTAAGTTTCAAATTTTTACATACTCGTATTTTCAAAATTTAAAATTTCCACATATTCATATTTTCAAAATTTCAAATTTTCACAAACTGATATTTTCAAAAATTTAAAAGTTAAAATTTTCACATATTCATATTTTCAAAGTTTCAAATTTTTACATACTCGTATTTTCAAAATTTCAAATTTTCACATACTCGTATTTTCAAAATTTCAAATTTTCACATACTGATATTTTCAAAAATTCAAAATTTCAAATTTTCACATACTGATATTTTCAAAAATTCAAAATTTCAAATTTTCACATACTCATATTTTCAAAAATTCAAAATTTCAAATTTTCACATACTAATATTTTCAAAAATTCAAAATTTCAAATTTTCACATATTCATATTTTCAAAGTTTCAAATTTTTACATACTCGTATTTTCAAAATTTCAAATTTTCACATACTCGTATTTTCAAAATTTCAAATTTTCACATACTCATATTTTCAAAAATTCAAAATTTCAAATTTTCACATACCCATATTTTCAAAAATTCAAAATTTCAAATTTTTACATACTCGTATTTTCAAAATTTCAAATTTTTAAAATTTAAATGTTCAAAAGTTCAAAATTTCAAATGTCAAAATACTCGTATTTTCAAATTTTCACATATTCATATTTACAAAATTTCAAATTTTTACATACTCGTATTTTCAAAATTTCAAATTTTCACATACTCGTATTTTCAAAATTTCAAATTTTCACATACTGATATTTTCAAAAATTCAAAATTTCAAATTTTCACATACTCATATTTTCAAAAATTCAAAATTTCAAATTTTGACATACTCGTATTTTCGAAATTTCAAATTTTTACATACTGATATTTTCAAAAATTTAAAATTTCAACTTATCACATATTCAAAAATTCAAATTTTCACATACTCGTAGTTTCAAAATTTCAAATTTCACATACTGATATTTTCAAAAATTCAAAATTGCAAATTTTCGCATACTCATATTTTCAAAGTTTAAAATTTTCACATACTCGTATTTTCAAAATTTAAAATTTTCACATACTCATATTTTCAAAAATTCAAAATTTCAAATTTTCACATCCTCATAATTTCAAAAATTCAAAATTTCAAATTTTCACATACTCATATTTTCAAAAATTCAAAATTTCAAATTTTCACATACTGATATTTTCAAAAATTCAAAATTTCAAATTTTCACATACTCATATTTTCAAAAATTCAAAATTTCAAATTTTCACATACTAATATTTTCAAAAATTCAAAATTTCAAATTTTCACATATTCATATTTTCAAAGTTTCAAATTTTTACATACTCGTATTTTCAAAATTTCAAATTTTCACATACTCGTATTTTCAAAATTTCAAATTTTCACATACTCATATTTTCAAAAATTCAAAATTTCAAATTTTCACATACCCATATTTCAAAAATTCAAAATTTCAAATTTTTACATACTCGTATTTCAAAATTTCAAATTTTTAAAATTTAAATGTTCAAAAGTTCAAAATTTCAAATGTCAAAATACTCGTATTTTCAAATTTTCACATATTCATATTTTCAAAGTTTCAAATTTTTACATACTCGTATTTTCAAAATTTCAAATTTTCACATACTCGTATTTTCAAAATTTCAAATTTTCACATACTGATATTTTCAAAAATTCAAAATTTCAAATTTTCACATACTCATATTTTCAAAAATTCAAAATTTCAAATTTTGACATACTCGTATTTTCGAAATTTCAAATTTTTACATACTGATATTTTCAAAAATTTAAAATTTCAACTTATCACATATTCAAAAATTCAAATTTTCACATACTCGTAGTTTCAAAATTTCAAATTTCACATACTGATATTTTCAAAAATTCAAAATTGCAAATTTTCGCATACTCATATTTTCAAAGTTTAAAATTTTCACATACTCGTATTTTCAAAATTTAAAATTTTCACATACTCATATTTTCAAAAATTCAAAATTTCAAATTTTCACATCCTCATAATTTCAAAAATTCAAAATTTCAAATTTTCACATACTCATATTTTCAAAAATTCAAAATTTCAAATTTTCACATACTCATATTTTCAAAAATTCAAAATTTCAAATTTTCACATACTCATATTTTCAAAAATTTAAAATTTCAAATTTTTACATACTCGTATTTTCAAAATTTCAAATTTTTAAAATTTAAATGTTCAAAAGTTCAAAATTTCAAATGTCAAAATACTCGTATTTTCAAATTTTCACATATTCATATTTACAAAATTTTTAAATTTTCACATATTCGTATTTTCAAAATTTCAAATTTCACATACTTATATTTTCAAAAATTCAAAATTTAAAATTTTCACATACTCATATTTTCAAAAATGCAAAATATTAAATTTTCACATATTCATATTTTCAAATTTTTACAAAATTTCAAATTTCAAATTTCCACATATTCATATTTTCAAAATTTCAAATTTTCACATATTCATATTTTGAAAAATGCAAAATTTCAAATTTTCACATACTTGTATTTTCAAAGTTTCAAAAGTTCAAAGTGTCAAAATACTCGTATTTTCAAAATTTCAAATTTTCACATATTCATATTTACAAAATTTTTAAATTTTCACATATTCGTATTTTCAAAATTTCAAATTTTCACATACTCATATTTTCAAAAATTCAAAATTTAAAATTTTCACATACTCATATTTTCAAAAATGCAAAATATTAAATTTTCACATATTCATATTTTCAAATTTTTACAAAATTTCAAATTTCAAATTTCGACATATTCATATTTTCAAAATTTCAAATTTTCACATACTGATATTTTCAAAAATTCAAAATTTCAAATTTTCACATACTCATATTTTCAAAAATTCAAAATTTCAAATTTTCACATACTCATATTTTCAAAAATTCAAAATTTCAAATTTTCAAATTTTCAAATATTCATATTTTCAAAGTTTCAAATATTTACATACTCGTATTTTCAAAATTACAAATTTTCACATACTCGTTTTTTCAAAATTTCAAATTTTCACATATGGATATTTTCAAAAATTCAAAATTTCAAATTTTCACATACTCATATTTTCAAAAATTCAAAATTTAAAATTTTCACATACTCATATATTCAAAAATTCAAAATTTGAAATTTTCACATATTCATATTTTCAAAGTTTCAAATTTTTACATACCTGTATTTTCAAATTTTCACATACTCGTATGTTCAAAATTTCAAATTTTCACATACTGATATTTTAAAAATTCAAAATTTCAAATTTTCACATACTCATATTTTCAAAAATTCAAAATTTAAAATTTTCACATACTCATATTTTCAAAAATTCAAAAATTAAAATTTTCACATATTCATATATTCAAAAATTCAAATTTTCACATGCTCGTAGTTTCAACATTTCAAATTTTCACATACTCATATTTTCAAAAATTCAAAATTTTCACATATTCATATTTACAAAATTTTTAAATTTTCACATACTCGTATTTTCTAAGTTTCAAATTTTTACATACTCGTATTTTCAAAATTTAAAATTTCCACATATTCATATTTTCAAAATTTCAAATTTTCACAAACTGATATTTTCAAAAATTTAAAAGTTAAAATTTTCACATATTCATATTTTCAAAGTTTCAAATTTTTACATACTCGTATTTTCAAAATTTCAAATTTTCACATACTCGTATTTTCAAAATTTCAAATTTTCACATACTGATATTTTCAAAAATTCAAAATTTCAAATTTTCACATACTGATATTTTCAAAAATTCAAAATTTCAAATTTTCACATACTGATATTTTCAAAAATTCAAAATTTCAAATTTTCACATACTGATATTTTCAAAAATTCAAAATTTCAAATTTTCACATACTAATATTTTCAAAAATTCAAAATTTCAAATTTTCACATATTCATATTTTCAAAGTTTCAAATTTTTACATACTCGTATTTTCAAAATTTCAAATTTTCACATACTCGTATTTTCAAAATTTCAAATTTTCACATACTGATATTTTCAAAAATTCAAAATTTCAAATTTTCACATACTGATATTTTCAAAAATTCAAAATTTCAAATTTTCACATACTCATATTTTCAAAAATTCAAAATTTCAAATTTTTACATATTCATATTTTCAAAGTTTCAAATTTTTACATACTCGTATTTTCAAATTTTCACATACTCGTATTTTCAAAATTTCAAATTTTCACATACTGATATTTTCAAAAATTTAAAAGTTAAAATTTTCACATATTCATATTTTCAAAGTTTGAAATATTTACATACTCGTATTTTCAAAATTTCAAATTGTCACATACTCGTATTTTCAAAATTTCAAATTTTCACATACTGATATTTTCAAAAATTCAAAATTTCAAATTTTCACATACTGATATTTTCAAAAATTCAAATTTTCACATACTCATATTTTCAAAAATTCAAAATTTCAAATTTTCACATATTCATATTTTCAAAGTTTAAAATTTTTACATACTCGTATTTTCAAAATTTCAAATTTTCACACACTCGTATTTTCAAAATTTCAAATTTTCACATACTGATATTTTCAAAAATTCAAAATTTCAAATTTTCACATAATCATATTTTCAAAAATTCTAAATTTCAAATTTTCACATACTCATAGTTTCAAAAATTCAAATTTTCACATACTCGTATTTTCAAAATTTCAAATTTTTACATACTGATATTTTCAAAAATTTTAAATTTCAAATTTTCACATATTCATATATTCAAAAATTCAAATTTTCACATACTCGTAGTTTCAAAATTTCAAATTTTCACATACTCATATTTTCAAAAATTCAAAAATTAAAATTTTCACATATTCATATATTCAAAAATTCAAATTTTCACATGCTCGTAGTTTCAACATTTCAAATTTTCACATACTCATATTTTCAAAAATTCAAAATTTTCACATATTCATATTTACAAAATTTTTAAATTTTCACAAACTCGTATTTTCTAAGTTTCAAATTTTTACATACTCGTATTTTCAAAATTTAAAATTTCCACATATTCATATTTTCAAAATTTCAAATTTTCACAAACTGATATTTTCAAAAATTTAAAAGTTAAAATTTTCACATATTCATATTTTCAAAGTTTCAAATTTTTACATACTCGTATTTTCAAAATTTCAAATTTTCACATACTCGTATTTTCAAAATTTCAAATTTTCACATACTGATATTTTCAAAAATTCAAAATTTCAAATTTTCACATACTGATATTTTCAAAAATTCAAAATTTCAAATTTTCACATACTCATATTTTCAAAAATTCAAAATTTCAAATTTTCACATACTAATATTTTCAAAAATTCAAAATTTCAAATTTTCACATATTCATATTTTCAAAGTTTCAAATTTTTACATACTCGTATTTTCAAAATTTCAAATTTTCACATACTCGTATTTTCAAAATTTCAAATTTTCACATACTCATATTTTCAAAAATTCAAAATTTCAAATTTTCACATACCCATATTTTCAAAAATTCAAAATTTCAAATTTTTACATACTCGTATTTTCAAAATTTCAAATTTTTAAAATTTAAATGTTCAAAAGTTCAAAATTTCAAATGTCAAAATACTCGTATTTTCAAATTTTCACATATTCATATTTACAAAATTTTTAAATTTTCACATATTCGTATTTTCAAAATTTCAAATTTTCACATACTTATATTTTCAAAAATTCAAAATTTAAAATTTTCACATACTCATATTTTCAAAAATGCAAAATATTAAATTTTCACATATTCATATTTTCAAATTTTTACAAAATTTCAAATTTCAAATTTCCACATATTCATATTTTCAAAATTTCAAATTTTCACATATTCATATTTTGAAAAATGCAAAATTTCAAATTTTCACATACTTGTATTTTCAAAGTTTCAAAAGTTCAAAGTGTTAAAATACTCGTATTTTCAAAATTTCAAATTTTCACATATTCATATTTACAAAATTTTTAAATTATCACATATTCGTATTTTCAAAATTTCAAATTTTCACATACTCATATTTTCAAAAATTCAAAATTTAAAATTTTCACATACTCATATTTTCAAAAATGCAAAATATTAAATTTTCACATATTCATATTTTCAAATTTTTACAAAATTTCAAATTTCAAATTTCGACATATTCATATTTTCAAAATTTCAAATTTTCACATACTGATATTTTCAAAAATTCAAAATTTCAAATTTTCACATACTCATATTTTCAAAAATTCAAAATTTCAAATTTTCACATACTCATATTTTCAAAAATTCAAAATTTCAAATTTTCAAATTTTCAAATATTCATATTTTCAAAGTTTCAAATATTTACATACTCGTATTTTCAAAATTACAAATTTTCACATACTCGTTTTTTCAAAATTTCAAATTTTCACATATGGATATTTTCAAAAATTCAAAATTTCAAATTTTCACATACTCATATTTTCAAAAATTCAAAATTTCAAATTTTCACATACTCATATATTCAAAAATTCAAAATTTGAAATTTTCACATATTCATATTTTCAAAGTTTCAAATTTTTACATACCCGTATTTTCAAATTTTCACATACTCGTATGTTCAAAATTTCAAATTTTCACATACTGATATTTTAAAAATTCAAAATTTCAAATTTTCACATACTCATATTTTCAAAAATTCAAAATTTAAAATTTTCACATACTCATATTTTCAAAAATTCAAAAATTAAAATTTTCACATATTCATATATTCAAAAATTCAAATTTTCACATGCTCGTAGTTTCAAACATTTCAAATTTTCACATACTCATATTTTCAAAAATTCAAAATTTTCACATATTCATATTTACAAAATTTTTAAATTTTCACATACTCGTATTTTCTAAGTTTCAAATTTTTACATACTCGTATTTTCAAAATTTAAAATTTCCACATATTCATATTTTCAAAATTTCAAATTTTCACAAACTGATATTTTCAAAAATTTAAAAGTTAAAATTTTCACATATTCATATTTTCAAAGTTTCAAATTTTTACATACTAGTATTTTCAAAATTTCAAATTTTCACATACTCGTATTTTCAAAATTTCAAATTTTCACATACTGATATTTTCAAAAATTCAAAATTTCAAATTTTCACATACTGATATTTTCAAAAATTCAAAATTTAAAATTTTCACATACTCATATTTTCAAAAATTCAAAATTTCAAATTTTCACATACTAATATTTTCAAAAATTCAAAATTTCAAATTTTCACATATTCATATTTTCAAAGTTTCAAATTTTTACATACTCGTATTTTCAAAATTTCAAATTTTCAAAATTTCAAATTTTCACATACTGATATTTTCAAAAATTCAAAATTTCAAATTTTCACATACTGATATTTTCAAAAATTCAAAATTTCAAATTTTCACATACTCATATTTTCAAAAATTCAAAATTTCAAATTTTCACATACTCATATTTTCAAAAATTCAAAATTTAAAATTTTTACATATTCATATTTTCAAAGTTTCAAATTTTTACATACTCGTATTTTCAAATTTTCACATACTCGTATTTTCAAAATTTCAAATTTTCACATACTGATATTTTCAAAAATTTAAAAGTTAAAATTTTCACATATTCATATTTTCAAAGTTTCAAATATTTACATACTCGTATTTTCAAAATTTCAAATTGTCACATACTCGTATTTTCAAAATTTCAAATTTTCACATACTGATATTTTCAAAAATTCAAAATTTCAAATTTTCACATACTGATATTTTCAAAAATTCAAAATTTCACATTTTCACATACTGATATTTTCAAAAATTCAAATTTTCACATACTCATATTTTCAAAAATTCAAAATTTCAAATTTTCACATATTCATATTTTCAAAGTTTAAAATTTTTACATACTCGTATTTTCAAAATTTCAAATTTTCACACACTCGTATTTTCAAAATTTCAAATTTTCACATACTGATATTTTCAAAAATTCAAAATTTCAAATTTTCACATAATCATATTTTCAAAAATTCTAAATTTCAAATTTTCACATACTCATAGTTTCAAAAATTCAAATTTTCACATACTCGTATTTTCAAAATTTCAAATTTTTACATACTGATATTTTCAAAAATTTTAAATTTAAAATTTTCACATATTCATATATTCAAAAATTCAAATTTTCACATACTCGTAGTTTCAAAATTTCAAATTTTCACATACTCATATTTTCAAAAATTCAAAAATTAAAATTTTCACATATTCATATATTCAAAAATTCAAATTTTCACATGCTCGTAGTTTCAACATTTCAAATTTTCACATACTCATATTTTCAAAAATTTAAAAGTTAAAATTTTCACATATTCATATTTTCAAAGTTTCAAATTTTTACATACTCGTATTTTCAAAATTTCAAATTTTCACATACTCGTATTTTCAAAATTTCAAATTTTCACATACTGATATTTTCAAAAATTCAAAATTTCAAATTTTCACATACTGATATTTTCAAAAATTAAAAATTTCAAATTTTCACATACTCATATTTTCAAAAATTCAAAATTTCAAATTTTCACATACTCATATTTTCAAAAATTCAAAATTTCAAATTTTTACATATTCATATTTTCAAAGTTTCAAATTTTTACATACTCGTATTTTCAAAATTTCAAATTTTCACAGACTGATATTTTCAAAAATTCAAAATTTCAAATTTTCACATACTGATATTTTCAAAAATTAAAAATTTCAAATTTTCACATACTCATATTTTCAAAAATTAAAAATTTCAAATTTTCACATACTCATATTTTCAAAAATTCAAAATTTCAAATTTTTACATATTCATATTTACAAAATTTTTAAATTTTCACATACTCGTATTTTCTAAGTTTCAAATTTTTACATACTCGTATTTTCAAAATTTAAAATTTCCACATATTCATATTTTCAAAATTTCAAATTTTCACAAACTGATATTTTCAAAAATTTAAAAGTTAGAACTTTCACATATTCATATTTTCAAAGTTTCAAATTTTTACATACTCGTATTTTCAAAATTTCAAATTTTCACATACTCGTATTTTCAAAATTTCAAATTTTCACATACTGATATTTTCAAAAATTCAAAATTTCAAATTTTCACATACTGATATTTTCAAAAATTCAAAATTTCAAATTTTCACATACTCATATTTTCAAAAATTCAAAATTTCAAATTTTCACATACTAATATTTTCAAAAATTCAAAATTTCAAATTTTCACATATTCATATTTTCAAAGTTTCAAATTTTTACATACTCGTATTTTCAAAATTTCAAATTTTCACATACTCGTATTTTCAAAATTTCAAATTTTCACATACTGATATTTTCAAAAATTAAAAATTTCAAATTTTCACATACTGATATTTTCAAAAATTAAAAATTTCAAATTTTCACATACTCATACTCATTCAAAATTTCAAATTTTCACATACTCGTATTTTCAAAATTTCAAATTTTCACATACTGATATTTTCAAAAATTTCAAATTTTCACATACTGATATTTTCAAAAATTAAAAATTTCAAATTTTCACATACTCATATTTTCAAAAATTCAAAATTTCAAATTTTCACATACTAATATTTTCAAAAATTCAAAATTTCAAATTTTCACATATTCATATTTCAAAGTTTCAAATTTTTACATACTCGTATTTTCAAAATTTCAAATTTTCACATACTCGTATTTTCAAAATTTCAAATTTTCACATACTGATATTTTCAAAATTCAAAATTTCAAATTTTACATACTGATATTTTCAAAAATTAAAAATTTCAAATTTTCACATACTCATATTTTCAAAAATTCAAAATTTCAAATTTTCACATACTCATATTTTCAAAAATTCAAAATTTCAAATTTTTACATATTCATATTTTCAAAGTTTCAAATTTTTACATACTCGTATTTTCAAATTTTCACATACTCGTATTTTCAAAATTTCAAATTTTCACATACTGATATTTTCAAAAATTAAAAGTTAAAATTTTCACATATTCATATTTTCAAAGTTTCAAATATTTACATACTCGTATTTTCAAAATTTCAAATTTTCACATACTCGTATTTTCAAAATTTCAAATTTTCACATACTGATATTTTCAAAAATTCAAAATTTCAAATTTTCACATACTGATATTTTCAAAAATTCAAATTTCCACATACTCATATTTTCAAAAATTCAAAATTTCAAATTTTCACATAATCATATTTTCAAAAATTCTAAATTTCAAATTTTCACATACTCATAGTTTCAAAAATTCAAATTTCACATACTCGTATTTTCAAAATTTCAAATTTTTACATACTGATATTTTCAAAAATTTTAAATTTCAAATTTTCACATATTCATATATTCAAAAATTCAAATTTTCACATACTCGTAGTTTCAAAATTTCAAATTTTCACATACTCATATTTTCAAAAATTAAAATTTTCACATATTCATATATTCAAAAATTCAAATTTTCACATGCTCGTAGTTTCAACATTTCAAATTTTCACATACTCATATTTTCAAAAATTCAAAATTTTCACATATTCATATTTACAAAATTTTTCAATTTTCACATACTCGTATTTTCTAAGTTTCAAATTTTTACATACTCGTATTTTCAAAATTTAAAATTTCCACATATTCATATTTTCAAAATTTAAAATTTTCACAAACTGATATTTTCAAAAATTTAAAAGTTAAAATTTTCACATATTCATATTTTCAAAGTTTCAAATTTTTACATACTCGTATTTTCAAAGTTTCAAATTTTTACATACTCGTATTTTCAAAATTTCAAATTTTCACATACTCGTATTTTCAAAATTTCAATTTTCACATACTGATATTTTCAAAAATTCAAAATTTCAAATTTTCACATACTGATATTTTCAAAAATTAAAAATTTCAAATTTTCACATACTCATATTTTCAAAAATTCAAAATTTCAAATTTTCACATACTCATATTTTCAAAAATTCAAAATTTCAAATTTTTACATATTCATATTTTCAAAGTTTCAAATTTTTACATACTCGTATTTCAAAATTTCAAATTTTCACATACTGATATTTTCAAAAATTCAAAATTTCAAATTTTCACATACTGATATTTTCAAAAATTAAAAATTTCAAATTTTCACATACTCATATTTTCAAAAATTCAAAATTTCAAATTTTCAAATTTTCAAATATTCATATTTTCAAAGTTTCAAATTTTCACATACTCGTATTTTCAAAATTTCAAATTTTCACATACTGATATTTTCAAAAATTCAAAATTTCAAATTTTCACATACTGATATTTTCAAAAATTCAAAATTTCAAATTTTCACATACTCATATTTTCAAAAATTCAAAATTTTCAAATTTTTACATATTCATATTTTCAAAGTTTCAAATTTTTACATACTCGTATTTTCAAATTTTCACATACTCGTATTTTCAAAATTTCAAATTTTCACATACTCGTATTTTCAAAATTTCAAATTTTCACATACTGATATTTTCAAAAATTCAAAATTTCAAATTTTCACATACTGATATTTCAAAATTCAAAATTTCAAATTTTCACATACTCATATTTTCAAAAATTCAAAATTTCAAATTTTTACATATTCATATTTTCAAAGTTTCAAATTTTTACATACTCGTATTTTCAAATTTTCACATACTCGTATTTTCAAAATTTCAAATTTTCACATACTGATATTTTCAAAAATTTAAAAGTTAAAATTTTCACATATTCATATTTTCAAAGTTTGAAATATTTACATACTCGTATTTTCAAAATTTCAAATTGTCACATACTCGTATTTTCAAAATTTCAAATTTTCACATACTGATATTTTCAAAAATTCAAAATTTCAAATTTTCACATACTGATATTTTCAAAAATTCAAATTTTCACATACTCATATTTTCAAAAATTCAAAATTTCAAATTTTCACATATTCATATTTTCAAAGTTTAAAATTTTTACATACTCGTATTTTCAAAATTTCAAATTTTCACACACTCGTATTTTCAAATTTCAAATTTTCACATACTGATATTTTCAAAAATTCAAAATTTCAAATTTTCACATAATCATATTTTCAAAAATTCTAAATTTCAAATTTTCACATACTCATAGTTTCAAAAATTCAAATTTTCACATACTCGTATTTTCAAAATTTCAAATTTTTACATACTGATATTTTCAAAAATTTTAAATTTCAAATTTTCACATATTCATATATTCAAAAATTCAAATTTTCACATACTCGTAGTTTCAAAATTTCAAATTTTCACATACTCATATTTTCAAAAATTCAAAAATTAAAATTTTCACATATTCATATATTCAAAAATTCAAATTTTCACATGCTCGTAGTTTCAACATTTCAAATTTTCACATACTCATATTTTCAAAAATTCAAAATTTTCACATATTCATATTTACAAAATTTTTAAATTTTCACAAACTCGTATTTTCTAAGTTTCAAATTTTTACATACTCGTATTTTCAAAATTTAAAATTTCCACATATTCATATTTTCAAAATTTCAAATTTTCACAAACTGATATTTTCAAAAATTTAAAAGTTAAAATTTTCACATATTCATATTTTCAAAGTTTCAAATTTTTACATACTCGTATTTTCAAAATTTCAAATTTTCACATACTCGTATTTTCAAAATTTCAAATTTTCACATACTGATATTTTCAAAAATTCAAAATTTCAAATTTTCACATACTGATATTTTCAAAAATTCAAAATTTCAAATTTTCACATACTCATATTTTCAAAAATTCAAAATTTCAAATTTTCACATACTAATATTTTCAAAAATTCAAAATTTCAAATTTTCACATATTCATATTTTCAAAGTTTCAAATTTTTACATACTCGTATTTCAAAATTTCAAATTTTCACATACTCGTATTTTCAAAATTTCAAATTTTCACATACTCATATTTTCAAAAATTCAAAATTTCAAATTTTCACATACCCATATTTTCAAAAATTCAAAATTTCAAATTTTTACATACTCGTATTTTCAAAATTTCAAATTTTTAAAATTTAAATGTTCAAAAGTTCAAAATTTCAAATGTCAAAATACTCGTATTTCAAATTTTCACATATTCATATTTACAAAATTTTTAAATTTTCACATATTCGTATTTTCAAAATTTCAAATTTTCACATACTTATATTTTCAAAAATTCAAAATTTAAAATTTTCACATACTCATATTTTCAAAAATGCAAAATATTAAATTTTCACATATTCATATTTTCAAATTTTTACAAAATTTCAAATTTCAAATTTCCACATATTCATATTTTCAAATTTCAAATTTTCACATATTCATATTTTGAAAAATGCAAAATTTCAAATTTTCACATACTTGTATTTTCAAAGTTTCAAAAGTTCAAAGTGTTAAAATACTCGTATTTTCAAAATTTCAAATTTTCACATATTCATATTTACAAAATTTTTAAATTATCACATATTCGTATTTTCAAAATTTCAAATTTTCACATACTCATATTTTCAAAAATTCAAAATTTAAAATTTTCACATACTCATATTTTCAAAAATGCAAAATATTAAATTTTCACATATTCATATTTTCAAATTTTTACAAAATTTCAATTTCAAATTTCGACATATTCATATTTTCAAAATTTCAAATTTTCACATACTGATATTTTCAAAAATTCAAAATTTCAAATTTTCACATACTCATATTTTCAAAAATTCAAAATTTCAAATTTTCACATACTCATATTTTCAAAAATTCAAAATTTCAAATTTTCAAATTTTCAAATATTCATATTTTCAAAGTTTCAAATATTTACATACTCGTATTTTCAAAATTACAAATTTTCACATACTCGTTTTTTCAAAATTTCAAATTTTCACATATGGATATTTTCAAAATTCAAAATTTCAAATTTTCACATACTCATATTTTCAAAAATTCAAAATTTCAAATTTTCACATACTCATATATTCAAAAATTCAAAATTTGAAATTTTCACATATTCATATTTTCAAAGTTTCAAATTTTTACATACCCGTATTTTCAAATTTTCACATACTCGTATGTTCAAAATTTCAAATTTTCACATACTGATATTTTAAAAATTCAAAATTTCAAATTTTCACATACTCATATTTTCAAAAATTCAAAATTTAAAATTTTCACATACTCATATTTTCAAAAATTCAAAAATTAAAATTTTCACATATTCATATATTCAAAAATTCAAATTTTCACATGCTCGTAGTTTCAAACATTTCAAATTTTCACATACTCATATTTTCAAAAATTCAAAATTTTCACATATTCATATTTACAAAATTTTTAAATTTTCACATACTCGTATTTTCTAAGTTTCAAATTTTTACATACTCGTATTTTCAAATTTAAAATTTCCACATATTCATATTTTCAAAATTTCAAATTTTCACAAACTGATATTTTCAAAAATTTAAAGTTAAAATTTTCACATATTCATATTTTCAAAGTTTCAAATTTTTACATACTAGTATTTTCAAAATTTCAAATTTTCACATACTCGTATTTTCAAAATTTCAAATTTTCACATACTGATATTTTCAAAAATTCAAAATTTCAAATTTTCACATACTGATATTTTCAAAAATTCAAAATTTAAAATTTTCACATACTCATATTTTCAAAAATTCAAAATTTCAAATTTTCACATACTAATATTTTCAAAAATTCAAAATTTCAAATTTTCACATATTCATATTTTCAAAGTTTCAAATTTTTACATACTCGTATTTTCAAAATTTCAAATTTTCAAATTTCAAATTTTCACATACTGATATTTCAAAAATTCAAAATTTCAAATTTTCACATACTGATATTTTCAAAAATTCAAAATTTCAAATTTTCACATACTCATATTTTCAAAAATTCAAAATTTCAAATTTTCACATACTCATATTTTCAAAAATTCAAAATTTAAAATT
>CAXIUB010000027.1:0-78433 GCA_964034835.1 Muscina levida | reverse complement strand
ACAGTCCGATACGACAGAAACAATTAGATGCTATGGCTGAGTTTTGTATCCCCGCGAAGCTGATAAGACTGCGGGATGACACTGACTGACACGAAGTATTCAGTGAAAATAGGCGCAAATCTAACTTAACTTAATTTCCCTTTGCACCCCATGAATGAGGTATGGGATAGCTTCTCGCGTTGTTGTGAATTAACACGCTTTCTATTTTTAGATTCACAACTAACGGAACCTACTTATTTATCGACGAATGCGAACGTCACTGTTTTGAGAAGCTCTTACTAGACACGACGATTGAATCGACGCTTAATACTGCGAAGTTGCTGTCAAACAACATTCGAGGGGAGCCGACAATAAAAGAAAATTTTATTTATTTTTTTCTTTTTTAAGATGACTGGAGCCAGGTTTGAACCTGCGATCTCCCGCATGGTAGTCGCGTGTTCTAACCACTATGCCACGGCCGGGCTCTAACAGAGCTCTTTTCTACCAAAGGATCTCTTTAACATAATGGATATGATCATGCGGAAGGCTGCAAAAAACAGGACTGGCACCACCTTTAACAAAAGCCACATGCTGCTCGCGTATGCCGATTACATAGATATCATTGGCGGTGGATTACGAGATGTTACTACGGCCTTTTCGAGAATTGAAAAACAGTCGGCGGAAGTGGGTCTGTTGAGAAATGAGGACAAAACCAAGTTATTTGTTTCATGCATCAAAAGAGTCTACTCGTTTCGAACGATGCGTGAACGTTGACAAGTATAACTTGGAAGTGGTAGATAATTTTGTCTTCCTTGGCTTTGCCATAAACAAAAAGAATAATTTTAGCCTGGAAATCAAGAGACGAATATTGATCGCAAACCGCTGCTATTATGCGCTAAGCAACCGATTTAATGACAAAGCCTTTTCTTGAATAATGACACAAGTGGATCGATTTATTTTGGGAGTCTTCAAGAGAGAAGTTATTATTATTATTATTATTAGCCTTTAAAATAACATGACAACATATATATTTATATCTTAGTGTCTAACTCAGAGGCCGAAATGATAAGAGATTTCCATTCGCTTCGATCTTGTGCGCACCGTCTCCAGTCAGTCCTACCAAGCAGCGTCAGTGATTCCTCCACCTGGTCCTTCCAACGTAGTCGAGGTCTCCCTCTTTTGCGCCGTCCTTCGAGGTCTTGATAGTAATCCTTTCGCGCTGGAGTTTCCTCATCCATTCTCACGACATGGCCTAGCCAGCATTATCGTTGCACGTAGATTCGCTTGACCACATCAATGTCGTGGTATAACTCGTACAGCTCATGGTTCATCCGAATCCCAAACTCGCCGTTTTATGCAAAAGGGTCCGTATATATTTCGGAGTATTTTTCTCTCAAATACCGCCAGATGAGCTGGATCCGCTTGTGTAAGCACCCAAGATTCGGAGGCTTACAACAGGACCGGTAAAATTAGTACCTGGTACAGTTGGACTTTGGTGGTTTGAGATAGGGTGGTGTTTATGAAGTGCTCGCGTAGTCCAAAGAAACTATTGTTGGCGAGCACTATTCTCAATTTTATTTCAAAGCTGACACTGTTGTTTTTGTTCATGATGGATCCAAGGTAGATAAATTCATCCACTAACTCAAAGCAATAGTTTTCAACGTTCACGCTGCATCCCCAACATGTGGACACTTTGTTCGATGGTACCATTCACTTCGTCTTGTCCTCATTCACTGCCAAACCCATTTTCGCTGATTCCCTTTCAACTGATGAGAAAACAGCTCTCGCATCGTTCGACCGAAAATGTCGATATCATCCGCATATGCGAGCAGCATGTGGCTTTTATTAAATATGGCGCCAGACATGTTAACCGCTGCTTTCCTTAACACCTTCTCCATCACTATGTTGAACAGCATTCATGACAAAACGTCTCCCTGTCTAAGACCTCTCGTCGTATCGAATGGTGCAGATAGATCCTTGCCAATCCGAACAGATTTTTTAAGAGAAAAATACTTCGCAAAATATTTGGACCCAGCATCGTTAACGGCGAGTACCGTCGTCGAATGAGCATTACAATGACATCGACGTAGTCAAACGCATGCAAATAACTCGCCCTTTTAGTGATTTCCGTCTATCTATCCCCTCGATTATAGCAGTAATTTAAGAAAGTATGAGCCTCTAAGCGGAGGTTAAGTTCCAATATGCGCAAGATCTGATAATAACTTCCTTCACCTCCCATACAGACACACCATTTTGGGGCTGTCCGTCTGCCTATTCCCGCTATTACAGCCATTGTTAAAGAAAAAATCGATCATAATAGGCAACCTTCTATCCCTCAAACCGAGGTTAATTTTAAAGATGAGCAAAATAGGTCAAAAACTACTCCAAAACAAAAACTGCCCCTTTTTTGGGGTCCATTCCTGCGGTACCGGCCGTGGCATAGTGGTTAAAGCGACTAGCATGTGGGAGGTCCGTGGTTCGGTTCCCGGCTCCAGTCATCAATATTTTGCTGGCCCCCTTGATGTTGTAGACAGCATAAGTTTAAGTGTCGAGTCAAACGGCATGTCTAGTAAAAGCTTCTCAAACAGTGACGTTCGCATTCGTCGATAAACAGGTAGGTGCCGTTTGTTGTGAGTATAAAGTAGAAAGCGTGTTAGGTCACAACAACGAGAGAAGCTATACCATACCTCATTTAGGGGGTGTAATGGGATATTAAGTTACTTACTTACTTAAGTGGCCAATTACAATTTACGAAACGTAGTTCATAAATTTGAGGCCTGAAGTAATAAAGAATTCCACACGCTTCGGTCTTCTGCGTGTGTGTGTGTTTCTAAGTTCCTGCGATCACCGCGACGTAGTTTAAAAGCTATCGCTCTGGTATTTGGTGTACTATTTCCTATCCTATAAGCGCAGATTAAGTTCTAAGATGAGCAAGAAACTACACCCGCCTCCTATACAAACACCTCTTTTTTTTGGGATGTCCGACTGTATATCGCCCGGATTAGAGCAGTAGTT
Organism: Muscina levida; assembly: GCA_964034835.1. NCBI lineage: Eukaryota > Metazoa > Arthropoda > Insecta > Diptera > Muscidae > Muscina > Muscina levida. The sequence continues at coordinate 75,439 of CAXIUB010000027.1, read as the reverse complement.
TAAGAGCTATCGAGCTAAAATTTGGTATACAAGCATCAGTCTTTTAAGCGGAGATTTAATTATAAAATGAGGAAAATCAGACATATTGAACAACTCCCAACTCATAACAATCCCTTTTTTTGGGGGTTTAAAAATTCGTAAAAATATTTTCAGCGGATATAACCAATTCAAGGTTAGTATTCGATATTCCAGTGAAAAATTATAGACAGACCAATAAAAAAAAGTTTCAGTCGGGAAATCCGACTCATATATAACCTCACCCTCAATAAAACAAACTTTTCTAGTTTATTGATATTATTACTCGATTTCTACAGTGGGCGCAGTGGTACATTTGTGTGGGAGGTACCAACTTTATCGAAAGCTTAATAGCTTTACTAAATACAAAATTTAGTACGATCCCGTTGGATGTATTGATATTATTACTAAATTTCTAAAGTGTGCGGAATGATGTATTTGTATGGGAGGTACCAGAAGGGACGGGGGTACCAAAACATTTCGTTGCTTCTTTCGAAAGGACAGACGGACATGGCTCAAACGACTTAAAAAGTCATGAATCGAACTTGGTTCAAAGAAACCTAGGGTCTAAAGTGACTCCATCTATGTGTTACACTTTTGGGTCGTATCAAATGATATACACCCGTAGGGTGAGGGCATAAAAATAGATGTAGAAGGCTAAAACGTAACGTTCACCTCTTATATGAACTCCCGTTTTTTTTTTTGCAATACAAAGTTTACACAAATATAGTTGTTGTGCCAATTTTACAAATCAGGGGGTTAGTTGGAAGCAACAAACAGAGTGCAAGTGACAAATTAACAACAATTTATATAAGTGTAAAGTTGTGTTGCTTGACACTATCCTTGTCTACTAGCATGAGATGAGATCAATATTGATTACCAGTGGTGATATCTAGCCAAAAAACAATTCAAGTAATACCCGCATTTGCACTAGAATTTGAAACTTTGAAGACAAATATCTCGAAATCAACTTGTTGTCACTTGCATTTCTTTGCTTCTAACCCCTTCAAATGGCGAAGAATATCTGAGATTCGGCAAAGCGGTATCTAGTATTACTAGTATCTCTTTTAATTCCAAAATTTTGATTAAACATTTTTGGGTTACATGTGTTTGCAAAGCCGAAATCAAATTGATTGTCATGGACGTGCGTGTTATCCGTGGTGCTAATATTGGCTCAGATCATTACCTGGTTGCAGTCAAGGTGCGTACGAGATTGAGCAGAGCGAAAAACGCACGTAACCAAACACAAAGAAAGCTGAACATCGCGAAAGTGCAAACCCCAGAGATAGCTACTGCCTACTGAAGCAGCTCTCCCAACTTCTACGACACAACGCCTCTATTTCAGATGTTCCCGATACACAGTGGCAAGCAACAACCGTTCTAGGATATGAAAAACGGCGCTCAGACGAATCCTGGCACGATGAAGAATGTCGCATAGCGTCTGAGGAACAGGATGCCGCTTAAAGGGCAACGCTGCAGCCAATTGTAACCTGGGCTGTTAGGGAACGGCAGAAGAAGTCAGTAAAGCAGGCGAGACAGCTATTTAAGCAAAAAAACGTCAAATGAAAGAACGGGAGAACGAAAATATAGAGCGATACAGGGATAGAGGTGAGGCTCGAAAATTTTACCAGAAAGTAAGAGCAAAAGGCTAAGTCAAACCGAGGCAAGAAGAGCAATATCGGGGCTGAAAAACAATAAAGCAGCCGGTGCCGATGGACTTCCGGCAGAGCTCTTCAAGTCCGGTGGCGAGGAGCTGATAACGAGATGCACCAGCTCCTACGCACGGTTTGGCTTAAAGAGTGCATGCCCGACGATTGGAATTTAAGCTTATTATGTCCTGGCCTGAAAAAAGGTGATCCAAGTGTGTGCTCCAACTACCGTGGGATCAGCCTTTTACCCATTGCATACAAGGTCCAGTCGAGTGTGCTATGTGAACGACTAAAGCCAGTGCTATCCAACCTGATCGGACTGTTTCAGTGTGGCTTTAAACCTGGTAAATCAACAACAGACCAGATATTCACACTTCGGCAATTCCTGGCAAAGACCCAAGAGAAACTGATCGTCACGTACCATTTTTTCGTCGACTATAAAGCTGATCCGCCATCAATAAAGCAAATAATGTCAGCCTAGAAATCCGGAGAAGAATCCTGCTTGCAAATAAATGCTACTACGGACTAAGCAAGCGATTCAATGACAGAGCCCTCTCTCGACGAACAAAACTCCAGCTATACCAGATACTGGTTCTACCTGTCTTAATGTATGGCTCAGAATCCTGGGTTATGACACAAGCGGATGAATCGGTTCTGGCGGTATTCGAGAGAAAAATACTCCGTAAAATATATGGGCCCATCATCGTTAACGGAGAGTATCGGCGTCGTATGAATCATGAGCTGTACGAGCTGTACACTGACAGTGACATGGTCAGACGTATTAAGGTGCAGCGGTTGCGTTGGCTTGGTCATATTGTACGCATGGACGAAAATGCTTCAGCTCGAAAAGTCTTCGAAAATGAACGGTGGATGGACGGCGCTAAAGGGGGGCGACCAAAATTCCGTTGGAAAGAACAGGATACTGAGAACCTTACACAACTTGGTGTGACTAACTGAAGAAGACGCGCAGAAGATCCAGGCGCTTATAATATTTTTCTACGTGCGGTATATAATCGAGTGGGATTGCAAAGCAGTGCCAGGTAAGTAATATTTGCATATTTGATATAAATTTTTCTAAAGTTATTTCTGCCACGACTATGGCCTCTACACCAAATCATAACAAAATCGGAGTCTAGATTGTTTGAAATTTCGAATATTCAACATTTTTGTCAAAATGAGAAACTTTCACTTAATTGCGATTAATGTCAAAACTACTCGATCAATTTTCTTAGGTAAAGACTCAATTTATTTATAACAGATCTAAATTTACGAACAAAGTATTAAACTAAACACTTTTTGCCGCATTTGACGTTTGATGAACTCGGGAGTTGCTTAAACCCTTAAACAAGTGACCTTAAGTAATGTTTTAGAACAAGACTAATGCTTACATCATAATCCAACTCTTTTCTAATAAAATGTCTACCAAATAACCTTTATCCAAAGTGAATGACAAATAATAATTTTCATTCGTAAGAACTTAATTATCTTGCTTAAAATTTTAGATGACATAAAAAGTTCATAAAATCCGAGCTCGTAAAAAAACTCCATTGGAAGCTAGCACTGCAATTACTCTCTCAAAAAACATTTTGCCTTAACATTAAATTTTAAGACCTAATCACACACACATAACATTTATTTCAGGCACAATGTATAAAATATAAAACAAAATTTTAATTAATCAACACAAATTCCTAAAGAATTGACTACATCCTATTCTAACATACGATATAACCTCCAACGTTTTGATTTTTTAAAGCAGAACTAATAGACGCGACACTTTTTGCTAGAATTTTAGTAGTTATCTTTTGGAATCATTTTCGTACAAGTTTTTTATGTTTTAATAATTCTAAATCCAAATTAAACCCCAGGGAATATGTTTTTTATGACTTAAATTTTATATGCAACGCTGATGTCTCAAACCCTATCCAGCCAGCTACCGGTTGCCAGCACATAGCTCCATCAAGTTAGTGAATGTACAACATTTTAATACAGACATCCTTTTGTATTTGGCCAACAACAGAAGCTACAACAACAGCAGCAACAACAAAATGAGGAAAAATATTCATAAATTCAGCTTTAGCTACAACATTGTTGTTGTTGTATAATAAAAAGCAACAAAAAAAAATCATCCTCACAGTGAGACGACGTGGCTGGCGGAGGGACCCGAGGAAATGAAAGAGTTGTTTCCCAAAATACTTCTGACTGCAACATATTTTTATGAAAGCAATTCTATTTGAGCCCCCCATGTTTATCATAAAAAAACGGCGTTTCCTAGATCCTTCACCAAACCGTCTGATTCGGTAAAAGGATATGCGGGCCAACATTTCGCTACAACTCGAGAATGCGAATACATGGAAGCCATCATCATCATCAAAATGTACGAACAAGTAAGAATGTAGGAAGAGGAGCGCAGCGACAGACCAGAGATGAGAACGAAAAGCAACAACAAATAGAAATAAAAATCTTAAAAAACAAAACAATACAAAACAATACAGTGCAAACAATGCAAACATACAACTGCACACACATACATATGTATGAACATATAAACTCTATGCGCTCTATACATATTTATGTATTTTATATATATGTAGGGAGAGAAAAAAAAAACATTCATGGCACTCGTTTATCCTTTAAATTCTTGTAATACTTTGTTATGGCTATTTTAGAAAATTTCTTCTTTGCTAAAGAAAAACTGTTTTTGTGGCAAAGATTATCCGGAAGCCAGACAATTTGGTGAATTGTGAAAAGGATAGAATCGTATTAAAAATACATTTTCAATTTGCAATAAAATAAATGGGATTCATCTTTATTAGGACGGCAACTAGATAAATTCTTTATGAATATAAAATGTAAAATCGCAGATCCATAGATAAATATCGAGGTTTGTTTACAGCAATCAAAAAATTTATGTACAACCATGAATTCCAAATTGTTAAGCGTAGACAGTTTGCAAGTAAGTTGTCTTTAATGTATTGACTTTGGGTAAACTATTTATGTAAACAATGTCAAACATTTAGAATAATTATCGCCTATCTTTTACACAATTCCAAAAATCGTGTGTTGCTGTAAGAAAGTTATCCCAAACAATTCTGATTAAATCATGATTTTTAGTGAATATTTTAAACATAAAACTGCTCCTTTGAACAAGTGAGAAAGTTTAGTTGGGTAACCCGAATTGCATATACCCTCACCCACAGTGAAAATATAAAATTTGCTTAATACAGTATTTTGGGCACTATCGCGTTGGGTGTATTGATATTATTACTTGCTTTCAAAAGTGGGCGGAATGGTACATTTGTATAGGAGGTAGCAGAAGAGGCGTGGCTAGGCTTCTAGTTTTTGTCTCTAAAACTTTATCCTACTGTAGCTTTACTAAATACAGAATTTGGACACGATAGCCTTGGGGTTATTGACACAATTTTTTGATTTCTAGTGTGGGCGGAATGGTACATTTGTATGGGAGGTAGTAGAAGGGGCGTGGCTAGACTTCCAGTTTTTTGCTGCAAAACTTTATCCTGCTTTACTTACTTACTTAAGTGGCCCATTACAACTTACGAACGTGGTTCACACACGCTTCTCGCTGGAGCATTTACATCCATCCCGGCAACATGACCCAGCAATCGTAGTCGTTGCATTCTGACTCTTTTAGCTACGTCGATGTCGTGGTAAAGCCCAGACATGTTGGCACCAGCCTTTGTCATCTCCTTCTCCATAGCTATATTAAATAATGTACAGGACAGGCTATCACCCTGTCGGAGACCTTTTTCTGTGTTGTATGGTTCAGACTGATATTTATCAATCTTAATCGAGGATTTGGTGTTTTCCAAGGTACATCTGCAAAGTCGAATTAGCTTTGCAGGAATACCAAACTCAGACACGGCCTCATACAGCCTATTCCTTATAGGAAAGTCAAAGGCAGCTTTGTAGTCGACAAAGAGGTGGTAGGTGTCGATCTGCTTTTCATGAGTTTTTCCCAGGACTTGTCGTAGAGTGAATAATTGATCCGTCGTAGATTTACCAGGTCTAAAGCTGCACTGATATGGTCCAATTAGTTTTTCTACAATTGGCTTTAGACGTTCACAAAATATGCTTGAAAGGACCTTGTACGCAATTGGTAATAGGCTTATTCCACGGTAGTTCTTACATTCACTACGATCTCCTTTCTTGTATATGGGACATAACAGACTGAGACTCCAATCCCCGGGCATGCTCCCCTCTTGCCAGATGTTCTCCATGAGCTGGTGCATGCTCCTAATCAGCTCCTCCCCGCCAGCCTTAAACAATTCAGCAGGGAGACCATCGGCTACAGCAGCTTTGTTGTTATTAAGGCGAGAGATGGCCATACGTATCTCGCTCTGGCTCGGAGGTGGACAGTTAATACCATCGTCATGGATTGGAGAGGGGTCTTCTGGAGTGGTGTCAGTAATTTTTAAAGTGATCTCTCTATATCTTCAGAACGTTATCCGGCTCCGTCACTAGCTGACCATCGCTGTCCATGCAGGAGGGCAACCCTGTTCCACGCATTCTCGCTTTAACTCTCTTGTAGAATTTTCGGGCTTCCCCACTACTTCGGAGCAACTCACTCTTCAGCTCCTTCTTTCTTCTTCTAAAAAGACGAGTTGCCTCTCGTCTCTTCTCCTTGTGCCGTTCACGAACAGCTCGCGTTGCCATTGGCTGCAGTTTTGCCCTGTATGCAGCATCCGTCTTTCTCGTGGCATTGCGACATTCATCATCGTACCAGGCATCTTCTTGAGACGGCTTTGAGTACCCAAGTACGCTTCTCGCAGTCCGTTCTATGGAGTCGGCTTTATATTGCCACTGCGAGGTTATATTATCAGGGGTTAAGTTAGGTGGTTGGAGTAGGCGTCCGTGGTCCGCAGTTTACCGATGTCCAGCTTTCTTTGTGCCTGGTTACGTACGTTTTTCGCCATGCTTAGCCTAGTGCGTACCTTAACTGCGGTAAGGAAGTGATCGAAGTCAATGTTCGCACCCCTGATCACTCGTTCGTCCAGAACACTCGATGCGTGCCTTCCATCGACTACCACGTGATCTATCTGATTCCTCGTCAAATGATCTGGAAATAACTATGTTGCCTTATGAAAATTTTTATGGTCAAATCTAGTGCTGTTAACTACCATATTTCTTGCCGCAGAGAAATCAATCAGTATGATGCCATTGTTCGACGTTTCGGTGTGCAGACTGAATTTTCCGATTGTAGGCTCAAATGCGGTCTACCTACCAATTTTAGCATTAAAATCGCCTAGCACAATTTTGATGTCATGGCTCGGGCTTCGGTCATTTTCTAGGCTCTCGTAGAACTCGTCTTTGTCCTCATAGTTTTTCTCTTCTGTCGGAGCATGGGCACATATAAGTGTTATGTGGAAAAACTTTGTTTTGACTCTTATGGTGGATATACGTTCACACACCGGGTTGAACCTTGAGACTAGGTGTCGCAGTCTCTTGCCAACCACAAATCCACATCCAAACTCGTGCTTGTCCGCATGGCCACTATAGTAGTTGTCGCACGTTTTCATGCGCGAGCACCCGTGTCCCGTCCACCGGATTTCCTGTAAAGCGGTTATGTCAGCCTTGTATACTTCGAGGACTTCCGCCAGTTTGATGGAGGCACCTGGTCTATACAGTTTTCTAACATTCCAAGTGCATATCCTCAAATCATGGTACATAATTCGTTTGCGGTGGTCGTCAACATTTTGGGGGGTCCGTTTTATTCTTATCTTACTTCTTTTCATTGCAATAGTTTAAATGTCAGTGGCGGGTTGCAAGCCACATCGCAGTTTTCTCCTCCTGCCAGGATTTTATTACAGCAGCCCATTCTGGGTCAGACGCTGACCAGGGTACCGCTCACTCTGAGCCGACGTGCCTCGGTTTTAAGTTTCGCCCCTCACAGTTAGCCGAGCTCTGACACGTTTCCCGGCGTCACCACGTAGAGGTACTCCGTACGCAGTAGTACCACGAATACGGAGCTCTGTGAGTAGACTTGAAGTGCGATTGGCAAGGATCACTCTGGGTTTGCCAAGTTAAACCGATCAGAAGCTTTTCCTTGCATTCACGCTCCCGACGACCTTATCCTGCTTTAGCTTTACTAATTATACAATTTGGAAACGATCGCGTTGGATCTATTGATATTATTACTCGATATACCAGATGGGGTGTGGCTAGACATCCAGTTTTTTTTCTCCAAAACTTTTTCCTGCTATAGTTTTACTAAATTTAGGATCTGGGCACGATCGCGTTGGGGTGAATTGATATTATTACTCGATACCTAAAGTGGGCGGAATGATACATTTGTATAGGATGTACCAGAAGGAGCATGTAGCCATACCGTAAGTAGTTTTGGGGAAATATAACCTTGTGCAAAGTTTCAAAACATTTAGTTTCGTCTTTTAAAAGTTATCGTACGTACCAGCCGGATAGCCAGACACACAGACGGACATGGCTTGAACGACTTAAAAAGTCATGAATCGAATATAGTTCAAAGAATTTGGTTCTAAAGTGACTCCTTTTATGTGTTATACTTTTGGGTCGTATCAAATGATATACACCCTCCTACCCGTAGGGTTAGGGTATACAAATTGTGCAGAAGGTAAACGTTTATTATTGAACGTAGATTTTCGAAACGAACTCAGACACATTGTGCCCCTACTGGCATCTCCTATACGCCGTTGAAATTATTTTACTTTTAATATTTTGTATTTACTTAAGAAACCCCACCCATTAGACATTATGATTTCCTTTGAGATTTTTGTGCGAATTAATTAGAGAATTTTTCTTTGATTCTCAGTTGGACACTTCGGTTCCCCATAAAAAATTATCGTATGCCCAGAGATATTGAATTTTTCATATTACATTTGTACACTCAAAAAAAATCAAGTATTCCGTACTTAAATCATTCCCAAGCGGTGTCAAAAGTACGGCAAGTACGGATTTTTTTAAATCCAGTACAAAATGTTTGATTCAAGAACGGAAAAACCTAGCCCGGAGTTCCTATTTGTAGATGTTATTGAGCCTTGTGGTGCTTGATTTTTAAGTAAAAAATTCTTAATAATAGATGACATTAAGCCCGATGGGGCTTGATTTTTAAGTATAGAATTCATGAATATATATGGCATTAAGCCTGCGTGGGCTTGGATTTTAAGTATAGAATTTTTGAATATAGATGACATTAAGCCTGCTGGGGCATGATTTTTAAGTGTAGAATTCTTAATTATAGATGACATTAAGCTAGATGGGGCTTGATTTTTATTATGCGGATAGCTCATTAGTTAGTTGCCATACTATATAATCAGTACCCTTTTGCTTTGTTTTTTTGCTATCATTACAAACCTTAAGTGTTATAATCTCCACGAAATTAATGAGAAGTCGAAACACACTGGTGCGAAAATAGCATCAATAAAGATCACACGTCAGTTGATTCGCACAGGCTCTTAAGATTTTCATACTTAATTGAAGAATTTATACGCTTAAATTCAAGTACGATTTTTGCAAAAACAAGAATTCTAAACTCAAATTTAGAATGTGAATTAATTGTGGGGAGAAAACATTAGGCTAAGAGGGTAAATGTTATTTCTCTCTCTCTCTATTTTTTTCTCAGAGATTTATGTAAAATTTTTTTATTCTTACTTTAAGTCAGAAAAAACTTGATATTAATTCTAAGAATTTTTTACTTAAAAGTTGAGAAGTTTGTACTTAAAATTCTGTAATTAAGTTCGTACAAACTTAATTGGAGAATTTCATTCTTATTTCAATTATTTCTACGCTTACATTTTTAAACATATCCCGTTTTATAATTGATTTAAGAATAACATTTATTTTTGGGAATTGGCTAATTTGTATAGGCGGTACTAGCAAGGGCAGCACAACAATACAACAATAATTTCCCAAAAATGTTTATTTTGTATTGAAGGTACCAGAAGTGGACAGCCAATATAATCCATATCCATTTCTGAAAAAAATTTGTATAAGCGTTAATCTTACGCAAATTATGACTGAAGTCAGTGTGCCTGCAAAAAAAGATATGCATTTAGAACCATGAGAGGGTTTTCGGTCATTTGTATGAGATGTACCAAAAGGGATTCGGCTAATGTTTCGGTTTCCTGTGAGTTCGCCTAGTATTACAAGATAATTATGGCTCAATAGTCTTAAAAACCCCTAAAACGAATTTGGTTATAAGAATAATAAGATAATAAATTATAATAAGTTCTAACTCGTCTCCTTTAATGCGTTACATGGACGACATTCACTTCTTGAAAATATTTATTGATCCCACATAAGAAATAAAAAAATTCGCCTATGTACGAACTGCCATATTGTACACAAGCAATCGTATATTAATTTATTTTTTTAAATTCTTGTTAACTAATCTAAAACACCCGACAAATCCAATAAAATTCACAAATGTTAATAAAATTCCTTACAACGTGAACGCACTAATCTGCAGCCGAGTGTGTGCCCTAAGATTTCCTGATAATGAAACGCAATACAAAATGTACTCTTTTGATGTCATTCTAAACATGACCCTCTCATGACCTTTGTCCTCGCTCCAACGAAGAACACAAATGAACATGTAAATGAATATTTTACTAACCTCCCCCCCACCACCACATCTAATGAGGTCGCTGGTAAATGAAAGCGTTCACTAAATGCATTTTGTCTTGCACAATACTTGCACTGTAAAGCGACCATGACCGTTTTTTACTTACATGCTAAAGCTTTTCATTAAAAATGTACATCTTCATCGTTTGCATCAAATTAAATGGGAATATTAAATGCTATAGTAGAGGTGTAAGTAAACTCACGCTTATAGAAGCTGCTTCTTTATAAACTATAGATAAACAGGACATTTTAGAGTAAAGTTGAGTCAGTTTTGTTATTCATGGTCATTTTCTTACGATGTTGTGCTGCTACTAAGTATAATAGATGTCAATGGAATTCTATACACCTACAGTGCAGCATGTCGCTATATGTTCCATTAAAGAAAAAAAAAGAGTAAATTAATTGACAGTGCGTAGCGGGTAGATAAAATACTTAAAGTACATAAAACCAGTAGAGGTATTTCAGTCAGGTATACAGATTATAAATACCCTCTCCCTATGTCTGATATTAGTTAAGACTTGGGTTGTTGAACTTAACCGATTTTAATTTGAAACTACTAATGTATTTTTATTTGCCAGCTTGTGGGGAGTAAACGGTTGAAGATAGGACTTTTGGTCCTAAGACGAGGGGTTGACACGCGATTATCGATTTTCATGATATATGTCTTAGACTTGACTCTATCTCCGTTTTGGATTTTATTATTATTTTTTAAATAGATTTTCTTAGGCAATTTTTTTTTCATTAAACTTATTTATCACTGCGAAACTGTTGATTATGCAAAGAAATAATATATAAACAGACTAAAGGAATTTTAATTCTTAAATTTCGAATTTCATCCAGATAAAACTAGTCCTTCTTGAGTAATGCCCCCCAAACTTGGTTGTAGGAGCTTAAAAACTTTAAGGCCAAAGCGGCACGGTTTAACATACTCCAGTCGTGGTAAAACTTTGCCTATCCTAAAATCTGCAAAGACTTAATATTTTTTGGAGGGTGCCACCGACAAAATTTCTGAATTTTTTCCCCCATATTACTTCCGACCACCCTTGTACAAACGGCGGAATGAAGAAGTGTCTGAGGAAATAACACACCAATTGCAAAATAAAAATGAACCGCAAATCAATATACAGGAATTAACAACACGACATTTTGGGGTGTACTTTGATATATTTGGGGTCCATATTCATTTAAGATTGGGGTGTGTTTTCAGTATGAACTTACGCCCTAATGAAAATGGGTCCAGCTTTTTTTGGGGGATAACTTCAATTTCTTTAGGGACCGTCTTCATTTTTTGGGGAGTTGCTTCATTTGCAGTTTGGGGAGTAATATCCTGGCGTACAATTTCCTTAAAAACTTAAAAAAAAACTTAATTTCCCTTTGCACTCCATGAACGAGGTATGGGATAGCTTTTGGCGTTGTGGTGAATTAACACGCTTTCTATTTTTAGATTCACAACTAACGGCACCTACTTGTTTATCGAACGTCACTGTTTGAGAAGCTCTTACTAGACACGCCGATTGACTCGACACTTAATACTGCGAAGTTGCTATCAACAACATTCGAGGGGAGCCGACAATGAAAAACAAATTTTTTAAGATGACTGGAGCAAGGTTTGAACCTGCGATCTCCCGCATGGTAGTCGCGTGTTCTAACCACTATGCCACGGCCGGTCCCCGGTGCAATTTCCTACAGGTAATAAAAACGATCAGGAAAAACCACCGCATAGTAAAAATTAAATAAGGCCGAAAATTTTGCGAAAAATATATAAATGGTGTAAAGGATAAATAGCATTCAAAATTTTACATTATCTAAGTTCATTCAATATCAAAGCAAAATTTATGGTTCGAAAAAGTACAATTCAAACGGGCAACCTGACTTACATATCCCCTTACCCTCAGTAAAACATAAAATTTTCGATTTCTAAAGTGGGCGGAGTGGTACATTTGTATGGGAGGTACCAGAAGTGGTATGTCTTAACTTCCAGTTTTTTTCTCTAAAAATTTGTCCTATTATATCTCATAATACAGAATTTGGACACAATCGTGTCGAGTGTATTGATATTATTACTCCATCTATAAAGTGGGCGGAGTGGTACATTTGTATTTAAGGTACCAAAAGGGGCGTGCCTAGACTTTTTTTCTCAAATACTTTATCCTGCTTGAACTTTACTAAACACAGAATTTGTGCACGATTGCGTTAGGTCTATTAATAATATTAATCGATTTCTAAAGTGGACGGTACCGATTGGTGTGGGAGGTACCAGGTAGGGCGTAGCTAGACTTCCAGTTTTTTTCTCCAAAACTGTATCCAGCTATAGCATTACTAAATAAAGAATTTGGGTACGATCCCGTTGCATTTATTGTACCAGAAAGTGAATTTTATGGTACCTATTCAATAGCCACAACTTTGAGACACACAACAGAGATATTCCGTACGGTATACCGTGATATAACCGTGTTAAAATATAAAAAAGTGCTAAAAATCCACTTTGAGCCAGAAAATTATTAATGCAGCCGACTTGACAAAACAAATGATGCAGATATTCTAATTATTGGGGCTACTTTCACGCACAATTCTCGGAACTGAGTCCCAAAACCATGTATTGTAGCGTGTAATATAAAAGATTCTTTTTTATATCGTTGGTATACTGCGTCCGATTTTGATTATTTAGAGATCCAATTTAACATAAGGTTGACCTAATAAGAATACATTTTTTTCTTGATTTCTGATTTGTAATCATTAGATACAAGTTTAAACAATTAGATATACTTCTAATTAATTAGCTAATTTTATTGAGGATCAGCCAAAACTGGCTTTGGTCAGTGTACGCAGTATACCAACGATATCTTAAAAGCTAAAAATAAAAAAAAAATAATCTCTTCCGTCGTAAAAAAAAAATTTATATTCCTATAACATCGCTATCTCACCCTCACTTACCTCGTTTTTCAAACATTTAATGCCTGCTGCGTTTTGTAAGAATAAAAACCAACACAACCAATAAATAAGAAATTTGTGGAACTTAGATGAATATAACAAACTCATTATTTTTTGGGGCCAATCTTCCTGGGGTGTAATTTCAACTCATTTGAATTATAATTTATAAACTACATGCCAAATCTGGGCTAATGGGCTACATGACCCCGCCAGACAAATGTACCTTTCCGCCCACTACTGAGATGGAGTAATAATATCAATAAATCCAACGAGATAGTACCCAAATTCCTTATTTATTAAAGCTATAACAGGAAAAAGTTTTGGAGAATAAAATTGGAAATTTAGCCACGCCCCATCTGGTACCTCCCATACCCATCTGGCACCGCCCACTTTAGAAATCGATTAATATTATTAATAGAGCCAACGCGATAGTGCCCAAATTCTGTATTTATTAAAGCTTTAAAAGGAAAAAGTTTTGGAGAAAAAAATTGGAAATCTAGCCACGCCTCTTCTGGTACCTTCCAAACATATGTAACACTCCGCCCACTTTAAAGATGGAGTAATAATATCAATACACCCAACGGGATCGTACCCAAATTCTGTATTTTGTTAAGCTATAACAGGATAAAGTTTTGGTAACAAATTGGAAGTCTAGCCATGCTCCTTCTGGTAGCTACCATACAAATGTAATTTTCCGCCTACTATAAATATGGAGTAATAATACCAATAATTCCAACGCGATCGTACTCAAATTCTTTATTTAGTAAAGCTGTAACAGGGTAAAGTTTCGGAGAAAAATCTGAAAGTCTAGCGACGCCCCTAATGATGCCTCCAATACAAATGTACCATTCCGCCCACTTTAGAGATGAAGTAATAATATCAATACACACAACGCGATCGTGCCCAAATTCTGTATTTAGTAAACCTTTAACAGGATAAAGTTTTGAAGAAAAAATCTGGAAGTCTAGACACGCCTCCTCTGGTACCCTCCCATACAAATGCACACTTTAGAAATCGAGTAATAATATTAATATAACAGAAAATTGTATGTTTTACTGAGGGTGAGGGTATATGTAAGTCGGGTTGCCCGACTGAAACTTTCTTACTGGTTTTTATACAAATAATTAGATCTTACCTTTGAGTTGTTGCTTATGATGTAATCATAACCGAGATAAGTATACCAAGCAAACGGAACAACTGTTCCAACAACTGACTCAATGGACGATCGTTGCATTTTTAACCGGTAAACCGAACAGACACACAACAAATGGGATCAACATAAGACTGTAAAGCAGCCGACCGACAGTAGCATTACATTTGTAAATTCTATGTTACTGCACCACCATTCATTAATTGCAACAATAATAACATTTGTTACTACAACAAGTATTAACTCTATTTAACTACCACCGGCACTTCTTAAACACATTTATCGTATTTCCGTGGAAAAACTTTGGCAATAGGCACCGATCGACCGACCGACCAATTAATTATCATTTTAACGGCACAATAGTTTAAATAACACTTTTCCTTTATATTTATTACAATTTTACATGATTTTAAATAATTTCCTTAGGCGACTTATTTTACAACAACCACGCACCGAATAGAAAACAAAACTAATGTCTGAACAAATGTCAGTCAGAATTCACAGAGACAATATGCAAATTGATGTTAACAAGTCGAAGTTAAGTGATGTCAAAAATTCTAACTGGTAGGCGGTTGTATGACAGTTACGCCAATTTCAGAAATAGGTGGCAGTGTAGTAGCTTTGCAGGAACCACAGCTAAGACTAGTGCGGACTAGAATTAAACACTTGTGCAGGTGTGTGTTCCCTATGTTCATATGTATGTCAGTAGAATATCTTAATTTAGAGTGGTAGAAAAAAATATAATCAAAACAAATGACTTTGAATTGTCTATATAAATTGGAATGTGAGTTATCGAGTTTATTTGTCATGAGTCAACCTCGACATGCAATAAGAATACATATTAGTGTTTCCACTATACCCTGATGTGTATGTCCTTACTTAGCACAAGATCAATGCCACCTATTTGTCAAATTCGCTTTGCCAATAGGAAATGCAACTCTACTCTACCAACAAGAATATGAAGATAATTTTGGCACATTCGTTTTGTGCCTTTGTTGACATTTCTAATTCGTATGTAGTTTTGTTTTCTAGTCGGTTCGTGGTAGTTGTGAAATACATAAGTGGTTTCCTAAAAAAGCCAATAGCAAAGTGAAAGGAACAGGAATAAAAACATTAAAACTGTGTAAAAGTGTAATTTGTGTAATGTGCAAGTGTTTTTCGGTCGAAAATGTTAACCATTGGGCAGTAAAACAAAGAGGAAATGCCTGTGCATCCCCCACAAATTTTCCACGGGTATAAGATTACTGTTTAAAAAAAGTGTCGGTTGTTCAATTGGTGCATACTAGTTACTACTACTAAATGTTCATTTGTTGTAATCGCTGGTGGTGGTGGTGGTGTGAGCAATCTTCAATTTGCCATTGTTTGGCTTATGCATGCACACTGCTACCAAAATCTTGTGTTAGGCCGGCGGCCAATTGTTTCTTTTTATTCGCTTCGGTGCGTTGTGTTATGTGCGTCTGTTTGATTAACGTTCGGTTTTATAGTGGAACAAAGATAACTTTTCACTGGGTAAACCTCTATTATGATGACAACAAAAGCAGTTAGTGACAAAAAGGTAAGATATTATATTTGTATCAAAAACAACAGAAAAACAATATCAAGTGTAACAAATGTTTATATTAAATAGAAATCTGCGAAGAAAATATTTAGTGCAGACATTTCCAAACTTTCGTATCTACCTATGTGTAATATGTAGCAATACATGGACAATTCCATGATCTGTCGTACATTTCAAGGAGATAGGAAACAATGAAAAATGTTATTGTTTTATTACTTCAACATTGTGTGTAATACGTAAGAAGCTCTAATATAGTAAGGGAGAAGGTATTCACTGCACTGAACGATCCTAAAATTTAAACAAACAAAGAGGATGACGTCACACGACAAAAATATAAGTCAGTTTTTTTTACAAAAAAGCAAAACGGTGCGAATTGAATTGGGTTTTTTTTTATAAAACCTTTTTTAATATGATTTGAAATATTTTTACTTTGTTTTACCGTTTCTTCCTTCCGAAGTTATCTTCACGTATCTCCAGAAATTTTTTTTGTATAATATTGTTTCTATAGATATATATAAGTGTGTGGATAACTTGTCATATATATCTGTTTTTGGCTCAAAACCGCAAACTTGTTGGATTTGAAAATTGCGTTCCTCGAAAAATTTATGTAACTTAACCACTGTGTAAACAATTTTGTGGGCCCGGCAATGCTTCGCTATTGCATATTAACTTGTAATATATTTCACATTTAGGTCTACAAAGTACTTTGAAAACGGTACTTAAGCTCGACAATAATATGTTGAGTTTATTTACTTATGTAACTTATTTAAAGTAACTCCTTAACATTAAATTTAACCAATTAAGATGTATTGTCGTAAATGCTAATAAAAAGTTCATCAGCAAATTCATATCTATAGTGCCGACATGTAGATTAAGTTTTTTCTGTATGTAGGGCGAAAAACCACTTCTTCCACAAATCGGAAACAGACATTTCTCTAACGATCAAAATTATTTATTTTGATCCGTAGTAGCGTGAACCATCTGAATACTAACTATGTCTTTGGTCATAAAAAAACATTTTTGTTATGCCTTCTCCTATTGACCGCAAATGAAAATTCCGTTTGAAGCTTCATGCCTTTGGCCATAAGAACTTCTTTTGTCATGTCTTCTTCTCACGCGGATCAATAATATTCCCGAATACTATCTTTGTATTGAACTCGTATTACCATTTTTTGGGATAATTCGGTCACCAATGTTTGGCTAAACAAAGTGATGGTCTCACGCGCTGTATGGCATTTTACACCGTCGTGTTGGAACCATTTCTCCTTCAAATAATGTGCAATGACATGATAAATAAAAAAATCAATTGATCGCCCACTGGCTCTAGTTCTTCTATCAGTTGGATTTTATATGAATGTGGGCCAAGACCTTTCCTCAGCATTTGCAGAGACCGAGTTGCTAAGAATGACGTCGGTTCGATAAATTCGAGTCCCCTGTCACACTAACATCTACTGCGTCGATGGCTTCTATTAGCTGCTCAGATGGATCATTATATGCACCCTTAACTTCACAAAGGGCTCCATAAGTTTGGCGAACAGAACGCGCATTTTGAAAATAAATTTGCAAGATTTGTAAACGTTATTCTTGTGTAGTTTTTGCATGGTGATTTTGCAAAGTATGCTAAAAGAAAGCCTATCACACTTCATTAGTATGACAGCTAGATTTACACTTATACCTATCAGAAGTTCTATATGTCAAGACAAATACCCCATGCATAGGTTATTTACAATTGTTACCTCTGCTATACTATAAAAATTTAACCATTGTAGTACAACTATAATGAATATTGCTTAATTTTTCTATCTATATGATTTATTACCGATTCGCTATCCTAAAAGTAATTAAAAAATAAATACCAGTAAAGTAAATTAAAAAACAATCACTATTTTAGTCTGCGCTTCCTCAACTGCCTGGTGTACGGACCATTATTTGATACAGTTAAAAAGTTAACTATTGAAGTGCGTGCGCAGCGCCTCGGCACTTTTAACTTCTTCAGTTCGAAATAGCCTGATCGTGTTAATCGTATATCAGTATTGGAATGTACGAAGAATTCTTAGAACATTTCACTCAGAAACTATATGTCTAAAATCAATTCATAGTTCGCGATGAGAAGCATAAAGATTTCAGGTAGAGATATTTTTTTTTTAGCAATGAGCTATATTTCAGTTACTTCAGACCTATGGGCCCCGGCTCTAATTTTTACCTACCATTGAAGTTTTCGGTTTGTGCTCATTTAAAAACAAAAAAAATCTTTATTAGAAATCTTCATTCTTTCCAACGCGAGCTAGGAATTGATTTTAGACACAAAGTTTTTTGGTGAAATTTTCTTAAAATTCATCGTAGATTCCGATTTTGGTTACGATTTTTGCGAATAAAAAAATTGGCCCACCTTACTGTTCATATCTCTAGGCGAACAGCAATATACTGCGGAATTTTAACAGTTTTAACCGTTTGTTTTAAAAAGGGTGTCGAACAGCCCATTTCCACCCTTACTGTAATTCATACTGCAACAACAACATATGTAACAAATCTCATCTCATACCTCTGATAGTTCATGAGATATAGCCCTTTTAATTTTCAAGTTGAATGGGCGGTGCCACGCCCCTTTATCCAATCACAACCAAATATAGCCTGGGACTATCAACAGGTCAACAGTACCACTTGGTAAATTTTTCGTATCAATCGATCTATTAGAAAAGCCGTTAGAGCGATTTTTGAAAAGAGGGTGTGGCACCGACCACTTCCTCCCTGGATGTAATTAATACTGCTCCAACAACATATATACCAAATCTCATCTTCATACCTCTGATGGTTCATAAGATATAGCCCTATCGATTTTTAAGTTGTATGTGCGGTGCCACGCCCCTTTACTCAATCACAACCAAATATAGCCTGAGACTATCTACAGGTCAACAGTACCTCATGGTAAAATTTTTGTATCAATCGATCTATTAGAAAAGCCGTTAGAGAGATTTTTGAAAAGGGGGCGTGGCACCGCCCACTTCCATTCTGGCTGTAATTAATACTGCTCAAACAGCATATATACCAAATCTCTTCTTCATACCTCTGATAGTTCATGAAATATAGCCTTTTTAATTTTCAAGTTGTATGGGCGGTGCCACGCCCCTTTATCCAATTACAACCAAATGTAGTCAGGAACTATCTACAGGTCAACAGTACCTCATGGTAAAATTTTTGTATCAATCGGTCTATTAGAAAAGCCGTCTGAGCGATATTTGAAAAAAGGGGCGTGGCGCCGCCCACTTTTTGAAAAAATAAAACCTTTTAAACCATCCGGAAGCTATAGCGAACGAAACAAAAAAAAAATTTTTGAAAATCGGTCCAGCCGTTTTTGAGTTTTAGCGAGACAACTGCACAGCAATTCATTTTTATATATAAGATATGCGTTATACTCGAGAAATAATGCACTTTCTACATACATTACTAAACATTAGGAAATCCTATTCGAAAATCCTAAATCCTTCTTTAAACTGAAAAAAAAGATTTCGAGGCAAAAACAGACGTATATTACAAGTTAACTAAATAAATATATAAATCGTTGAAAAGGTAAGTAAGTCAGAATTTTTAAGGTGTTAGGAAACTTTGGTTTTAGATTCAAAAACATGACTTATTTCACACTCCAAGTTCCCATTGGCTGTAGCACGGTGTAATTTATTTTTCAAATTATGTCATATTTTTGTGCACATACGTAAGATAACTCATTTTTTTATAATACAAAAATATCATACATTTTTTATTCTATATCAACATCAATGATTTTTTATACGGCATCATAAAGTGTAAAATTTTTACCAAAAGTGGATATACAGCGAAATTTTCTTTATGATAATTTATGATGACATTATTTTCAAAGTAAATTGTTTTATTTGCGAAATTAGGGAATAGTATACAATTTATATGCCACATATTGTTGATCACGAATATTATATTAGTACGTCAATAAAATACTATCAAAATTTTGCTGCTAACTGATAATTTGTTACTAATATCTAATAACTAATATCTTATGATAAGAGTGGACTTGCATTAGGAATGTAACGAACGTTCGCATTCTCATATGCGAATACGAATTATTCGCATCGTTCTGTACATTCGCATTCGCATTCGTATAAATATATATTTCAATATTCGCAATCGCATTCGCAAAAAAATGTTCAGTACTTGCTTTTTCAATCGACATAGAAATCCATAAAAAATTTCTTAAATACAGTCTCTCATGCAAAAAAAAATTGTTAGCTGCATACGATAAAGAGAAAAAAAAATCTTATTTTAGAAGATCCTTTATTGTGGTGGAAACGAAACAACTCGAAATACCCAAAGTTAGTACCTTTGGCACGCCAGTTCTAAGCTACGCCTCCGGGAACTGTCCCCAGCGTACAGTTGTTTAGTGGAGCCGGACTTATCTAAGAACTAGATTGCATACACAGTAACACATTTTCCAACTTCAAACTCTTGAACCAATTGAAACCCACAAAATCTGAAAGCTTATGATAGTAGAAGAAAAAGCAAAAAATTAACAAATTTTTAATTTCTAGGAACACAAAACAATACTGCCGTTTCTCTTCTTAATAGATTTACTTCCGAGGAAGAAGTTTTTAAAAAAAAAAGAAAACCGTAGCAATTTTTCCCCCCATTACCCCATTAGAAAGGCACTTTTCCTATAGTTGAAATTCATATCAAAAAATCGGTAATCATATTTTAAACCACAACAGAAATGTACCATCAACCTATACATGATATTATGATATGGATCGAACCGGCCCACAGTGGAAAATAGGGCTTCGATAGCAGCATTTAATTACAATTTTCTCATATGAAAAAACCTAATTTTTTTACCAGTCGGTAGCATATACTTTCTTTCGTGGAGTAGAATTTAAAAAATTCCCATAGATTCAGTCTAACTTTAACTTTTTCTGGATGTGTTAACCATTGTGTGTCGAAAATGTCCAAAATGAACTGCGGATTACCTGCGAACTTTCAATTTATTGAGCTTTTTAGGCAAAATGTCAGTGTGAAAACGCACTTATTTTAAATATTGCAATCCGGGTCGGATTGAAGTACTAATTTTTTTTTAATCTTTTTAAAGAAAAATATTTAAATAAAAAAAATTTTCATTGGGTCCTTATTGCGATATTATTCAAAAAAAAAATTTATTTTGAAGAAGACTTAAATATTTTTTAAGTAATTAAATTCTTTACGCTATATCAGTCAAATTGACCACTGAGCGGCCGTGACAATATAAAAATAAAACACATAAAAATAAAACACAGATATTTAAAAAAAAATCGTGAAACTTTATTATATCGTAAAGTAGACAGAATACGGTTATGTATGGAACAATATATCGTGCAGATGGCAGCCGCGGCTTTGCTGGCATGCACGCGATTTTTTAATGAAAATTTCAATGACCGTTTCGCATAAATGCTGCGGTATTTCATTAATGCAGTGTCCAATTTCCTCTATTAAGGCTTGAGTCGTCGTCGGCTTATTCGCGTAAACCATCGACTTCAAAAAACCCCAAAGAAAAAAAATCTAATGGTGTTAAATCGCACGATCTAGGCGGCCAATTCTGATCTCCAAAACGCGAAATAACACGACCGGGAAATGACTGGTGCAGCAATTGAATTGTTTCTCTGGCTGTATGACAGTGGCACCGTCTTGTTGGAACCACATGCCTTCCACATTCATTTCTTTAATTCGAGGCAAGAAAAAACTGGTTATCATTTCACGATACCGAACACCATTGATTGTTTGCGCTTGACCTGCCTCATTTTCATAAAAAAGGTCCAATGATTCCTCCAGCCCAAAAACCACACCACACAGTGACACGTTGAGGATGCATTTGCTGCTCGTGAATCACTCGAGGATTTTCCTCACCCCGAATGCGACAATTCTGCCTATTGACGAAGCCATCAAGATGGAAATGGTCCTCGTCACTGAAGATGATTTTAGCGGCAAAATTTGAGAACTGTAGCCGCAAAACTTTCACCATTTTGGTAAAACAATTTCACAATGAGAATGCGTTGTTCATTCGTGTAGCGCTCCATTTTTGCTAACCTCGTATCTTCTACTAGCAAACAATAACAATTGTTCAAATGTCAAACAATGACACTTCGAATGTTGCCAGATTTAAAAATTGCGTTCTTGTTGGGACACCCTTTAGTTAGAAAACGTGACTATCATGCGGGAGATTACTGGCTCGATTCCTGTCTCCAGTCATCTAAATTGTTTTTTTCATTGATAGCCCTCTCGATGTTGTCGACAGCAACTTCGCAGTATAGTATAGCATATATAGCCACTCGGCATGACTAATAAAAGCTTCTCAAACAGTGACGTTTGCATTCGTCGCTAAACATGTAGATGCCGTTAGTTGTGAATCTAAAAATAGAAATCATGTTAATCCACAACAACGCGTGAAGCTATCCCATACCTCATACATGGGGTGTAAAAGGAAATTAAGTAGTAGTATGATATGATATAATTCGCCAACAAAAAACTTCGCCATATCTTCAGAAAACTGTAAACTTGGCTACACCTATCTAGAACGTTCCTTAAATATAGACTTTATCGGCCGACCCCTTCATACAATATTTCCAAACGGACGACTGGAGAATATTTAAAGTTGTTTAGGTTAATTCTTTAGCAATAGTCGACATTTCCTCAGAAAAATAAAACCATATCCCTTGCGGTACCTCCCAAAAAAATGACCGAATTGAAAATAACGAATAGTTTTACATACATATCTTTTTTGTAAATTTTAAAAATCGATGATGAATTTTTTTCGATGCCAACCCCCCCAAAAATAACAAATCTTCGCAGATTTTAGGATAGCCAACGTTTGAGCACGATTGGAGTATATTAACCAGTGCCGCTTTGGGTTTAAAGTTTTTAAGCTTCTACAGCCACGTTTGCGGGGCATAACTCTAGAACGATTAGTCCAATTTTGATGAAACAAAAATCCGAATTTTAAAAATTCAAATTAGTAATTAACAGTTTCGTAGTTACAAATAAATTTATGAAAAAAATTATATTAAAAAAAAAATAAAAATCCAAAACGGGAAAAGTGTCAAGTCTTACTACTTTCACCTAATATCACATAACCTGTGAAGAAAATGAGACATACATCAAGAAAATCGATGAACGCGTCTTGCTTTTATTCACAATTAAGTGAAGGTATCTTATTTTGACAAAATTTTAATTTTTCTGTTACAATTAATATGAATGAATGAATGAATTTAACAAATTTTTGATTGAGGATATGTACAAATTTTATTTGTATGATGCTTAGAATTAATGAAAGTAAGTACTAACTAAAAGGTTATTTCATTTTTAGGATTTGCGGTATTATAAAAGAAGGAACATTTGTACACATTGCTTTTATAAATATGAAAAAAACTTGGTGAAAATCGGCCTAAGGACACGCCCACCTCTCATAATTCTTAAAATCAAAAAATGAAAAAAAAACTTACATATTTCAAAACTGTTGTTGGTATTGAAACAAATTTGGTTCAATTTATGTCATATATATTACTGACAACTGTGTTAAATTATATCAAATTATTTCTAAGGACACGCCCACCTCCCATATGTCCGGAAATGGAAAAAACTTATATATCTCAAAATTGTTTTTAAACAAACTTAGCTAGCTCTCTGATATGCATATTACTGACAACTATGTTGAATTACCGGACCGGCCGTGGCATGATGGTTAGAACACGCGACTACCATGCGATGTTGTAGACAGCAACTTCGCAGTATAAGTGTCGAGGCAATCGGCATGTCTAGTAAAAAGCTTCTCAAACAGTGATGTTCGCATTTGTCGATTAACAGGTAGGTGCGCTTAGTTGTAAATCTAATAATAGAAAGCATGTTAATTCACAACAACGAGGTGAGAACACGCCCACCTCCCATATGTCCTGAAATGGAAAAACTTATTTGTAAAGTAGTAAGACTTGACACTTTCAAATTTTTTTTTATATTTATTTCATAAATTTAATTATAACAGCGAAACTGTTGATTATGCAGAGAAATGTGAACAGATTAAAACAATTTAAATTTCTTAATTTCGGATTTGTGTTTAGATTTGTCTGTCAGTAGCGTTAACGATAACGAATTTCTATAACATTCTAGTTGTCGACAACTGTTCACACTCAAAATTTACTCGCAGATACAACAAGATCGTTAACAGCTCTGTGTGTCTAAACACCGCCGTAATAAGTTTTAGAAATTTCGTAAAAGAGATTGCTTTTGAAATTTATAATTTTTTGATAAAGTTATAGAGTTTTAATAAAACGATAAAATTAACAATTTTTTACAAATTGTGTAAATTTTCAAATATTTTTTTTTATTTTCAATTTTTTAAAGCTCATGTTGTCGTCCATCAACCCTAAAATCATATATAAAAAGTACTACACATTATTTTGGGACTCATTTCTGAGTATTGCATGTGAAAAGAGCCTTAAAAAGAAGAAGTTCTGCATCATTCGTTATGTAAAGTTACATGCTATAATAATTAAATATCTAATTAAAGTTAGTAAGTATCGTATAGGGGTATTTGTCACGTTTTAGGCTCTTTTTTTGACATAACATAAATACTATATGGTGGCGTATGATTATCATAACTAATATGGCGTATGATTATCATAAGAAAGTGAAACTGTTGCTTATATAGGGAATCAACAGAGCAAAAGAATTGTAATTCTTATTTTTTTTTAAATTTGTTTCAGTTAGACTATTAGAACTAATAGAGTTATGTTAAACAAAAGAACCTAAAACATTACAAATTACTAAATACGATACTTACTAAATGCAAATCGATATTAAAATATTATGGCATGTAAAGTTGACAAAACGAATGATGAAGAACTTCTTCTTTTTGGGGCTACTTTCAAGTGAATGTTGTACTGTGTGATAATATCGTATTTTTCGGGAGTTATTTCATTTCTATTCATTATGAAATTTGATGCCACAAATTAAAAATTATTGTCTCATTGAACAGGATGAATACAATTATAAAAATTTTTTGTATCAAAAACCGTATCATAAAATGCACCCATCTATAATATTTTCTTTAGGTTACAAGGATCATCGTTAAGTTACATGTTTAATCAAGACATACAAGCCTAATACAAGTACTTTAAAAATAGCACTAGAGTGTTGATTTTTTCCTAACAACGCTTTCTAGGTTTTCGGCTACAATTTAACATAAGCTTTCGTGGCATGTAACATAATTTGGTGACATTTACACCTTAGCGGCGGTAGTAAACCTATTAAATACCTATGAGGGACAAGTCATATGTAACCTATCCCCAAAACTGGCTGTTTTCGCCGGGAAGCTTTTTTCTCAGCGGAGTAACTACACCGCAGTAAAACACCCAAAGAACTTTAAAAAATAAGATAAAGTCTTGCTTGTTAATGGTGTGCTGATCGATGAAACACTAAATTTTTACTTCATTTCTTTTCTTATGCTAAGCTAGACTCAATGCAATGTTTTTCAATTGTGCTTTGTAGGTTAAACAATGTCATTGGAAATATATAAAAGAACAACAACAATGCTTCAATGCAGTAATTCAACAAAACCAGTTTTCGCTAAGCATTGAGTGATTTTGTCATTTCTTTTAACTAGTTGATTATACTTCAATGATCATTAACAGTGTGGAAAATACATATAGGACTATTTAGAATTGGATACAATATAAGTAACTATATAAATGATTTTTAATGTTTTGTTTTTTAATGAAAATTTTAATTCTATAGATATTTTTATAATTTTAAATATTTAGTTGAATGTGAAAGGCCGCAACATAGTCCCGCCTTGGAAGCTTCTTCCAACCATTTCATATGACAGCGGCCTAGTCCATGGGCAGTGGACACAAACGGTGGATACTTCTTTTCAATTTCCCTGATTTTGTCTGGATGGTGGCGACTCTAATTAATCCATCGTCACCGTAATGGGTCTCGATTACGCGTCCCAACAGCCAGGTTGATGGTGGCATATTGTCCTCGGATATAAGGACTAAAGTCCCATTATCTAGATTTTTAACTTCCTTCTGCCATTTCATTCTTTCCTGCATTAGCGTTAGGTATTCTCTGGACCACCTTCTCCAAAACATTACTTGTACTGCCTGAATTCGTTTCCATCGGTTGAAGTGCGAGATGTTTAATTCCTCCTCATCTATTGGCTCCGGGAATGAGTTCAGTGGCCTTCCAATTAAAAAATGCCCCGGAGTTAATGCCTCAAGATCATTTGCGTCGGATGACAGTGGGCAAAGTGGCCTTGAGTTCATAACTGCTTCAATTTGTGTAACTGCAGTGTTTAGTTCTTCGTAAGTTAATGAAGCTGAGTTGCTGTGCCGCACCAGAATATACTTGGCAATTTTCACAGCACTTTCCCACAAGCCTCCAAAATGTGGTGATCGAGGTGGAATAAAATGAAACTGGATGCCTCGATTCGCACATTCATGGTTAATTGCATCTTTGCCTGTTTCTGTGAACATAGTGATCGTGGACTTGTTCAACTTCCGATCCGCTCCAACAAAGTTTGTGGCATTATCGCAATACAAGTTGGAGCAAAAACCCCTCCGTGCAAAGAAGCGCTTCAGTGCTGCAATAAAAGCTTCGGTGCTCAGGTCAGACACCACTTCTATGTGGCAAGCTTTAGTTAGGAAGCAAACAAAAATGGCAAGATACACCTTATATGGACGTTTACCTCTAATTTTATAATGAACCGTTATGGGACCGGCAAAATCCACCCCTGAGTGCTCGAAAGGACGAGCATTTCCTCTAACCCTATATGAAGGCAAGTCACCCATCAATTGAACAAGAGGTTTTGGTTTATATTTGAAGCAACGTATACATTTTCGAACAACTTTGCGTGCTATCTTTCTCATATTAATAACCCAAAACCGTTGGCGAACAAAGGCTGATAAAGCTACAGCTCCTGCGTGTAAATTAAGTTTATGAATGTAGTCTACCAATGCAGTCACAGCTTCATGATTTCCTGGCAAAAGAATGGGATGTTTCACTTCAAATGGAAGCGCTGATTTTGTTAAACGTCCACCCACTCTTAGCAAAGGTATATCAGCATTATCCAAAAACGGATTTAATTTTTGAATAGAGACGGATTTTGCATTTTTATTTAGTATTAGGTTTTGTTTTTCGTGAAAAAATAATACGTTTTGTATATTAAAGACAATGTAACTCAAACCACCCTGCAATTCTGGTACAGTTAAATATGAGTTCATCTTACGCTTTTCTTTACATTTTATGATCCTACGCCATCGATAAATAAGACCAAATACTCTTTGCATTTTTGGGAAATTAGTACAGAACTTGCAACTAGATACTAAATCCGTAGTTTCAGTACAGTTCTTTGTCGTAGTTAAACTAAATTCGGCCCTCCGTTCCTCCATTTCCTCCGCATTCTGTTTGGCATCATAATACACTTTAGGCCACTTATCCCTTGATTCAAATAAAAATGAAGGTCCATTAAACCACAATGTAGAGACTTTCAAATCAGAGGGATACATTCCCCGGGACACAATGTCAGCTGGATTTAGCTTACCCTCGACTTTATACCAATCTGTAACTAATGACAAACTATGAATTTTACTGACTCTATTAGCTATAAATGTGGACCATCTAGAGGGATGTGACGACAACCACTGAAGAACGAGAGTAGAATCGGTCCAGTAAAAGGTAGCAGACAATTTTAACGAAATTGACCTTTTCAAGCGTTCCATAAGTTTGGCCAACAACAGTGCGCCCTCAAGCTCTAAGCGAGGCAGTGAAATTGATTTCAAGGGAGCCACGCGAGATTTGGCAGCCATTAACTGCATACTAAACTTTCCCTTCATATCCCTTGTTCGTATGTACACAACTGCGCCGTATGCTCTAACTGACGCATCAGAGAAACCATGCAATTCTATAGACATTATTTGGTCTACAGACCAAAATGACCTTGGAAACTCCATGTCTTTCAATAAAAATAACTCTTTTTTAAACCGTTTCCATTGGGTAGTCAATTCATGAGGCAATGATTCATCCCAATCCAATTTCAAAAGCCATAAATGTTGTAGGAAAATTTTACCCAAGACTAAAACGGGATTTATTAGCCCCAAAGGGTCATAAAGTTTTGCAATATCTGAAAGCACAACTCGTTTTGAGCATTTTGAATTCGGTATATCAGTATAAGAAAAATAGAACACATCCTTCTTAGAATCCCACATAATACCTAAGGTTTTAGCACAATCTTCAGTTTTTATAGCAAGAGTTTCATGAGTAGAGTTAAGGTCTGTACAGTTTGATCTCCATTTATGGAGTTCAAATTTGCCGCAGCTAAGAATATTTAATACTTCCTCTCTTAGACGAATAAGCTCTTCCATAGAATTAGCTCCAGCTAACATATCATCCATATAAAAGTTATTTAAAATCGCGTTGCTTCCCAAGGTATGTGTTTCACTATACATCTCTGCCAAATATTTTAAGCAGCGAACGGATAAAAATGGTGCAGAGCTTGTACCATAGGTAACCGTTTTTAATTTCAAAACTTTGATGGCCTCAGTCTTTTGAGGACGCCACAATATACATTGATACATGCAATCGTCTTCATGAACTTTAATTTGTCTGAACATCTTAGCAATATCCGCCGTTAAGGCATATTTGTACGATCGAAAACGAACTAAGATATCAAAAAGATCGGCTTGGAGACGAGCACCAACAAACATCTGGTCATTTAAAGACAGTCCATTGTCAGTTTTAGATGAAGCGTCAAACACTACTCGCAATTTCGTGGTTGTGCTCTCTAAACGAATAACGGGATGATGTGGTATAAAATATTTTACCAACTTTAAATCAAAGTCTTCAGCTAAAACTTCCAAATGACCCAATAGTGCATACTCTTCACTAAATTTTGTATAATCATTTTTTAATTCAGGATTTCGATCTAATTTACGTTCTAAGTTTAAGAAACGTTTCAGGGCAATGTTGTAAGATTTCCCTAGTGAGCAGTACCCATTGCGAAAAGGTAGTCGCACAATAAACCTTCCGTTCGCCGCGCGTGCAACTGTAGAAACGAA
Organism: Muscina levida; assembly: GCA_964034835.1. Classification (NCBI taxonomy): domain Eukaryota; kingdom Metazoa; phylum Arthropoda; class Insecta; order Diptera; family Muscidae; genus Muscina; species Muscina levida. The sequence goes on along the minus strand of CAXIUB010000027.1, from coordinate 46,423 downwards.
GAAATTTTCGCACATCTGCTCAGATGGAGATAAGGAAGTGACACTCTCTTCGTAACTATTTTCGCATTTCCAAAACAATTCGACTAATTTTTTGAGCGTGTTATCTTCATCACTATCTGAATTTTCAGATACAACTAGCGAATTCAAAGCCTGATTACTACATTCTCCAACTACTACCCAACCTAATAGGGTTTTTTGTAGAACAGGAAGATTATCAGCCAGCCTTATTTGACCCACCGCTAATAATTTAAAAAAGAGACCAACACCAAGCAGCATGTCTACTCTGCTGCATTGGTTAAAATATGGATCGGCTAATTTAAGATTTTTCGGTAAATTCCAACTTTCAATATTAATTGAACCATTTCCAGAATAATTGGTGATTTCTGGCAGGATATATAACTCCAAGCTGCAGCAAAAATCAGATAACCTTGACTTTATTAATGTGTTTACCTTTCCATCAATGTCAGCATTGGAATTTCCTATACCGCTTATTTTTACCAACGACCTTTTGCAAGGGAGCCTTAATCTGTCAGCAAGACTAGCAGTTATAAAGTTTAATTGACTACCAGAATCTAAAATGCATCTTATTTCATGAAACTTTCCAGAAACATCTTTTACAAATATCAACGCAGTAGCCAAAAAATTCATTGTAGAAACAGAAATTATTGAGCTATATAAAGCCGCATTTTCATTAACACCTCTTTCATCTTCCTTTTGTGTATCAACTGTTCTAGAGTTTACATTTTTCGTATTTTCCCTATGAAGCATGGAGTGATGAGGTTTACCGCATTTCTCACACTTTCCGGCCTTACAATCTCTAAGTGAATGATTGTTGTTTAAACACAAAATGAAAATTGAATATTTCTTTGCCTCAAAATATTTTTGATGTGGTGAAAGGTTCAAAAATGAGGGACATTGAATAAATTTATGTGCTTTGCTACAACAAGGACACATGTTTTCAATAGGGTTTACTGCAACGGATAAGACTTTAGCTTTAGATTTACGTCCGACACGCTTATTGTGGTTCCGCATATTACCAGTATCATCAACTTTCTCCATATTTACTTCACAACTTTCCAAAGATAAACATCTATTTGTAAGGAATGTTTCTAAACAGCTCCATGATGGTAAGTTATCTACTTTAGCATGCTCATGCCATTTCGCTATTGTCTCATCGTCTAGCTTTAATCGAGCTAAGTAAAATACCAGTACATTCTTTAACTCTTCAACTGAACCTAAGCTTTCGAGAGAATGCAAGTGGGAATTAATTACATCTATTAAGCGTCGCAGTGACTCAGAGGAAGGGTGAGAAACCCGTTCTAAATCGAATAATTCTTTTACATGTGATTGAAATATTACTGATTTATTTTCAAATCGTTTCCTTAACAAACTCATTGCCTTTTTATAGTTAGCACCAGTAAGCTCTAGAAATTCAATTGTTCCTAATGGTACAGGTCCCAAACAAGATCTGAGATGCACAAACTTAGACAAATCATCCAACTCGCTATCTGAATCTACTATTGATTTGAACGTATTGAACCAATTGGTCCATTCTGTATATTTTCCCGAAAATGCAGTTAATTTTAATTTTGGTAAATTTGATGACGGTCTGGTAAAAACACCGGATCCATTTAAAGTTTGGTTTAATGCCGCGGGCTCATGTGTACTTGAATGTCTTTGGTTCTTCTGAATTACAGATAAAATTTTTGACTTTATTTCGCAATAAATATCTTCAAATTGCTGGCGTTTATCAAATTCGTTTTCGTCCGCTGACTCTTGTTCAATTGATGTTTGAATTGCACAAAGTTGAGAAAAGACCGACTCTATCAAACTCAGACGAGTTTCTAATTCGGACACAGTCAAGGAAGCATAATTCTTGAATACATATGTTTTGTTACGCGTCAAAGAATTTATCAAACTATCTCGCGATTTAGAAAGATCTTGATCTCGCTTAACGCCTTTTCCCATATTTACGTATTAATTTGGACTGTGTATCTTGCCACTTACAATTTGATAAAATACCTGCGACCTTAACACTTCACCTTAATTACAACCCCTTGCAACAGCTTAAACGGCGGGGTAAACTCACTTGTGAATATAAATCGCACAGCCAGATGGAAATTAGATCAAACTAGTGATAGGACAGCCAATACGTACAGCACCACTCTTACAAAGTAGTTGCAGAATCCTTGATCATAGCTGATGAACACCAAAGCCCAGCATCAAAAAACACCTCACAGCTTATCGTCAGCAGCAACAACGTCAAGAGCTCGCTTTGACAACTCCGGCCCACAGCGACAAATTATTTAATTTTATTTGAGACTTTCTTCAAGTCCCTGCTCGGGCGCCACTGTTTTCGCCGGGAAGCTTTTTTCTCAGCGGAGTAACTACACCGCAGTAAAACACCCAAAGAACTTTAAAAAATAAGATAAAGTCTTGCTTGTTAATGGTGTGCTGATCGATGTAACACTAAATTTTTACTTCATTTCTTTTCTTATGCTAAGCTAGACTCAATGCAATGTTTTTCAATTGTGCTTTGTAGGTTAAACAATGTCATTGGAAATATATAAAAGAACAACAACAATGCTTCAATGCAGTAATTCAACAAAACCAGTTTTCGCTAAGCATTGAGTGATTTTGTCATTTCTTTTAACTAGTTGATTATACTTCAATGATCATTAACAGTGTGGAAAATACATATAGGACTATTTAGAATTGGATACAATATAAGTAACTATATAAATGATTTTTAATGTTTTGTTTTTTAATGAAAATTTTAATTCTATAGATATTTTTATAATTTTAAATATTTAGTTGAATGTGAAAGGCCGCAACACTGGCATTTTAGTGTACATAGCATTCGGAGATTCATTAAATATCACAACCACCAGAATATTTTCATTTTAGTTTTTTTCTTTTGCAAAAAGAGACCTTAGTTAAAGTCCTTTTGATGAAACCACCTTGACGTTATTTCCAGTATAAAAAGAGCCCTTAAATACAAATTCTATGATTTATGCACAATTTGTAAACCATTTGTGACACCAACGTTCCATCACACGGTCGGTTCAGCTTTATGCTTTATACCTACTCGTTTATGTATATTATGTAAATGTTAGAACAACATTTTTCTATTTGGGACTTTTATCACTTTTATTATTTATGTATGTAAATCACTGGGCAAACAAACACAGCACAGGGCCAATGTTTGGTTTTTAGAGAGGAGCAGCAGCAGCAGCTGCAGCACATTGTTGAGTTTTGTTTACAAGATTTCGTGTTGCTATGAAACCCGAAATGTAGAAAATTCTTAGAATAGGAAAAACTAAAAACATCATTTTTCATCTTGCTTGCTAGGCGCTCTCACTAATACAATTACATTTGCCGTTTGCAAGGAGCACGTGAAAGCAAACACTGACAAACCAACACACACGCACACACAAACATACAGGGAAAACTTGCACATACACATTGAAGCAACGTTAAGGATAAAACAAAGAACAACAAAAAAAAAAAAACAAGAAAAAGGATACTAGAACCTACCGGTGTGCAGTAGCAGCAAAATTACCACAGCATGGCAACTAATCCACATGATGAAGATGTTTGTTTGTTTGTTTTGGTTCGTTCACTTTACGCTCAATTCCAAAATTGTAGGATTTCGTTGTTATCACTTTATGTATAGGTTTGTTTGTTTTTTTTTTTTATTTTTTTGTTTCGAGGATTTCCAGTTAAAATTCAGATGCAGTAAAGATTTTCTTTATATTCATATCTGGCTTGGTTTTATATGGAATATGCACAAAAATTTAATTTTTCCGCTTATTAATCAATTAATTCTTTAACTTTTTCATTTTTGCATTCATTAAAAATTTGACACAATTTGATTTTTGTCTTAACTTTGGCACTTTCTATCTACTGACTGAGGGAAGTTGTGGTATAGGTTTTTTTTTTGATATTACTCTTTGATTTTCACTTTGCATTCAGGACCTGCAGTACAATTTTTCACTAAACTTTCCGGGTTATCCGCAGCTTATAGGCATGTGCGTGCATGAAAGCAATGGTGGTGCCTTTGTAAACAGATTCGATGTATTGAAATTGCGCTGACATTACACTTGACATTTACCAGCGAACGCCGTTTTTCATGTTAATGCTTCTTCTCTCGCGCCTTTTCTGTGGCAGACTTTACCGCTTTCTTTTTTGTTTAACAAATTTTTATCGACAGTTGAGAGGCACTTCAAAAAAGCACCACACAATATCCTTTTTATGTTTTATATGAAAAATAAAATTGTTATTCTCCACGCTCTCATTCGCTCTCTATCTCTGAAAAACACTTCACTGAATGCACTTTTGGTACCCACTACTACCCTCTCACACACTCACTCTCCATTGGTTTTATGGGATATGTGTGGGTGTGTGTGTGTGTTTTTTTTCTTCTGTATTCTTTCTTTTATTATTAATATCCAAACACTTCCATTTTCCGCTTAACCGTACGTATCCTTCAGAGTCCCAACAGCTACTAAACTTTGTCAGACTCAGTGCATGCGGCAGCTCCTTCAATGCTCGCTGACAATGCTTTGCATTTCCTTTTGGTGTGGTGTTTTATTGTCACATTTCAAGTGTTCCCCTTTTTCTAGAGGCTGCCATTGTGGCCATGTCCCAATGCGCATGCTCCAACTTCAAAGAATCCACACAAATCGTTAAACATTGTCTGTGGTTAAGGACATTATCAATCGGCTTTGTTTTGAACTTACATTCGCGTATGTCGCTGTTCGCCATTCTCCTTCTCATTGCAGTTTTCTGCGTGTTTGGCGCCTCTGGGTTTGTGTTTCTATTGCCGGCACACCATTGGAATTCCATTCATGTAGTTTTCAGTGCTTCTAAACAATAGATGTTGGATGGCGGTATTTGGTGCTTAGGCGTTAGATTTAATAATTTTACGGAATATCAATGAGGAAGGACACGGGTGTATTGCCATGTATACAATACAAAGGGGACGTAGATAAATGCAGGCCTAAATGAAAGCAAATGGATTGTAACGTAAACGACATTTGCTAAAATCCGGTTATCACGCTCAGCCTAGTGCTAAATTCATTAATATTTAAGAAGCCCAAAAATAATAACCTTAACTGTAAGTAAAGTTTTGGATAAAAACTGTATGTTGAAAATCTTTGCAATGAAACTTTAGTTTTATACAAGGGCGGTGCAAAATTTAATCATTGTCTGGGTGGTGAGAAATTCCAAGTCAGGATGAAGGAACTAGGCCAGTATAGCAAAACTTCCAAAGGGTTTGGCGTTCTCAGGCCAAACATTTTTTATGATATTTTATATTTATACGCTCAACCTACGGGTATAAGGGTTTCTATCATATGATACGACCCAAAAGTGTAACAAATAGAAGGAGTCACTTTAGACCCTAAGTTTCTTTGAACCAAATTCGATTCATGACTTTTAAAGTCGTGTGAGCCATGTCCGCCTGTCTGTCTCGCTGTCCGGCTGGTACGCACGATAACTTTCGAAAGACGAAACCAAATGTTTTGAAACTTTGCACAAGTTTCCCCAAAACTACTTACGGTGTTGAAAATTGGGCTACATGACCACGCCCCTTCCGGTACCTCTTATACAAAAGTACCATTCCGCCCACCTTAGAAATAGAGTAATAATATCAATACATCCAACACGATCATTCCCAAATTCTATATTTAGTAAAACTATAACAGAATAAAGTTTTAGAGAAAAAACTGGAAGTTTATTCACGCCTCTTTTGGTACCTCCCATACCCATCAGGTACCGCCCACTTTAGAAATCTATTAATATTATTAATAGATCCAACGCGATCATGACCAAATTCTGTATGTAAAGCTCAAGCAGGATAAAGTTTTGGAGAACAAATTGGAATCTAGCCACGCCCCTTCTGGTACATCCCATACATATGTTGCATTCCGCCAACTTTAGTAATGGAGTAGTAATATCAATACACCCAACGCGATCTTGCCCAAATTTTATATTTAGTAAAGTTCAAGCAGGATAAAGTTTTGGAGAAAAAAATGGAAGTCTAGCGACGCCCCTTATGGTACCTCCCATACAAATGTACCACTCCGCCCACTTTAGAAATCGATTAATATTATCAATATAATATACAATTTTTTGTTTTACTGAGGGTAAGGGTATATGTGTAGGACCGGCCGTGGCATAGTGGTTAGAACACGCGACTACCATGCGGGAGATCGCAGGTTCAAACCTGGCTGCAGTCATCTTAAAAAACAAATGTTCTTTCATTGTCGGCTCCCCTCGAATGTTGTTGACAGCAACTTCGCAGTATTAAGTGTCTAGTAAGAGCTTCTCAAACAGTGACGTTCGCATTCTTCGATAAACAAGTAGGTGCCGTTAGTTGTGAATCTAAAAATTGAAAGCGTGTTAATTCACAACAACGCGAGAAGCTATCCCATACCTCATTCATGGGGTGCAAAGGGAAATTAAGTAAGTAGTAAGGTTATATGTCGGGTTGCCCGACTGAAAATTTCTTACTGGTTTTTTCATAACTTAATCCTGTTATAGCTTAACAACATACAGGATTTGAGCACGACTGCGTTGGGTGTGTTGATATTATTACTCGATTTCGAAAGTGGTCGGAATGGTGCATTTGTATGGGAGGCAGAAGGTGGGGCGTGGCCAGACTTTCTATTTTTTCGCCAACACTTTATTATCTTATAGCTTTACTAAATACAGAATTTGGATACGATCGCGTTGGGTGTATTGATATTACATATTACTCGAATTCCAGAATGGGTGGAATGGAACATAAGGGTTCTGTTTGTTACTTTTTCTTTGTCGTGTTTTCATAGCCAGTAAAGAACCTGAAGGCTGGTGGCTAGCCCAACCATCAGGGTTCGTCGCTCACTATCAGCCGCTATTCATGATAAAATAATATCACGAACACAGTTGCCCAGGTGCCACCACGAAGGAGGTTGTGAGTCGGCTTGAAATGCAAGATTCACTTTACATCCCCAACGGCACCCAAAGTACGTATTTTGAAAAATCCCTTCGTGCATCTTTCTAGTTCTATGCTCATTTAGATTTTCGTGATAATAGCTTTACCCGTTTGGTCCGGTTGATTGTACCAGTTATATCCCTTTTTGGTTCTATAAGTACGCATTTCGAAAATCCCTTAATCAACCTATCTAGAATTTAGCCCATGACGATTTTCGCGATTCTACCATTAAGCGTTTGGTCTGATTAATGGTGCCAGTTTTATACCTTTTTAGGTCTTTTTAGTCATAAAATCATTAGACCGGTCGGTTCCCATATAAAAAATATACTTTCCGAAGTCGAGGGCATATATAAAAGATCACCTCGAGATAACTTTAAAAAAATATATTTTTCTCTCCACCAACCCCGGAAAAACAACCAAAATTGTTTTTTTTATCATTGTACAGGTGTCGACTAGTACTACAGATATCCTATAGATGTCGCCGACGTATGACATTATTTTCTAATGTAGGTCTCATATAATGCAATTTTGACCTTTAAAATTCAAAAACATTTTCTTCTAGGATTAAAGCCCTTTAAAAACCACGAATATTTTGCTTTAGAAGTATACAGTTTTATTCAAAAACAAAACGCATGACAAGATTTGTTTACAGCATTAACAAAATATTTTTTCATGTTGTTTGCATTATTACCGAAAGTTATTGCATACTTATTAGCGATACCTAAAAATATTAAATACACGTTATTGTATACTTTTTAGCGCATTTAGTGCTTGCAATTCCATGCGGATGAAGATATTCAACTTCAACAATATTCAAGCAAAGAACTATTAAAGATGACGGATGATCTCCCACATGGTAGTCGCGTGTTCTAACCACTATGCCACGAAGGTCCCATATACGATAACAGGTCCGCTCATTTAGGATTGTCTCTCAGGATTTCGTATGTTGCACCCTCATAATTTAACAGAACAATTTCACTACTTCCAGAATGCCCGATACATATTTTGTTTAGTATTCCTACTAAAACATGCGACCATTTAAGTAACAACTAACCAGAATTACGTTCCACTTGCCTATCAAGTCCTGTAGTTTGATACCTGCTAACAAAAACCAAAAATTTAAATTTACAACTTTTCGCTGCTGTAGGCCATAGCTGTTGCTTTAATATTTAACAATGTTGTGTTCGTTACCTTGTTGTAACATAAAAAATCGCATGCAATTACGTGCCACCGTCATAGTCAAGTCTAGCAAGCCCTCAAAAACTTCTGGGTTAATTTTCATTGTGGGAACAAATCAAAGTACTAAAGTGCTCCCCATGCTAATTTTCCTATGATGCCGTCGTCACAAGTGAAACAAAATGAACGCACAATTTGACAATCTTTCATGTTAGAGAATACAAATGGTGGAAAGCGTTGTGTGTGTGCGTTGGGATGAGCCTTAGGGTGTGAGGGAAGGACTGTGGCGAAAATATGACCATTTGCAAACACACATTTCTAGTGAAAATTGTGTGGGACAAATCTCTTTATATGTCGATGTTTTTGTTGTTGTTATTGCTGCTGCTGTAAGGGTCTAATGTAACATTCCACCATCAACTTGAACAAATACCGCAATATAGTGTAGTGACATAGTGGCAGGAAAACGATTCTGTTGCCTGTTTGTTTCTGACTCTAACTCAAAACTGAAGGATTTTGTGGCACAGCGCTAAGAGAGCAAAGGCGACATAACTGACAAGGTTGGGAGTAGACACGAAAACCTATGTGTTGATGAATTCAACACGCACACTTACGTATGTATACATAGGCATATAAACGTATACGTTACATATGTATGTATAGTACGTACACATGCATACGTAAATAGGTACGTACGGTGGGGCTTTGTATTATTTCGGTACTTGTATCACAAACAGATAAGGTTATGGCGACCCTTAAACAATGACCCCTGTTTTGTGATATACGAGTACGAGATGATGATATTAGGGATACGAAAGCTTTATTGCCATAACCCATAAAGTCAATGACTTTTGCGGAGCTGTAGTCATTGTTGTCAGCACTCCCGCCCGGTGTCCTGAATCTGCCTTTGCTGTTATTGTTGTTGCCCTTGTTGTTGTGTATAATTTTCAACATGTTGTTGTTGTCGTCGTATTTTGCTATCAGCAACAACATCATCAACAGCAGAGCAAAAACAACACACACAATTCAGTACAGAAGCCATGTAACAAACGAAAAGGGAATCATCACATCAACCGACCAAGCATACACAAACACCTCCACCATGAACTCTGCAATACATACATACGTTCGTGTATATATATATACATATAGACTTGTTCAACATACACACACATGTATATGCCGACCTGCAGAACCTGTAAACATGTGAAATCATACACGCACTCCAATACATACGAGTTTACATCTACCACACACACACATGCTTTTAGCCACACAAAGTCATGTTCCTAGTTTCCTCATTTTATTCTTTATGACCAAAATTATGTACTCATTTCACAATAGTAATGTTCAGTAGGGCTATTTGTATGCACAGTGGTTTGCTTGAAGCTCTCTGTTGTGTAGATTCGATAAGCGGATTGGAAGGACAAGCGGCATACAGCAATTTACAGTAAAATTTAATTTATTTAGAATTTTTATTTTAAATGAAACACTTAAAATATAATTGGCTGTAGGAATCTTTATAATTCGAAAGAAAGATTATTTTCTTTATTTCGCCGTAGTTTGTCTATTCGGAATATCATATCATCACAGTATAACACATGATTTTGGGTAGCCGCAAAAAGAAGAAGTTCTGCATCATTCGTTTTGTCAAGTTACATGCCAAAATAATTTAATATCGACTTGTCGTTAGTAGGTATCGTATAGGGGAATTTGTCACGTCTAAGGCTCTTTTGTTATATTGTTATATGGTGGCGTATGATTATCATAAGTTATATTCCACGTAAATCATACGCCACGGAGTACAACAGTTTAATTGTAACTGCTACAAAACAAACCCAGTTCAAAATCATGTGATGAATGGAAAAGTGAAACTGTTGCTTATGTGGGGAAACGTTATTTAAACAGATAGAAGGAATTGTAATTCTTAAGTATTTTTTAAATTTCAGCTAAATCGGACTAGTGGTTCTCGAGTTATGTCGAACAAAAGAGCCTACACGTTACAAATTCTTACTAACTTTAACTCGATATTTAATTATTATGGCATGTGACTTGACAAAACGAATGATGTTGAACTTCTTCTTGTCGGTTATACTTTCACGTGCAGTTCTCAGAATTGAGTCCCAAATCCATAAGCTTGAAAAAGTTTGTACAGTGTTATTAGTCAAAAGTTATTTAATGTGTTATGTGGTGAACGACGTAATTTTAGTGTCAGTGGTTTATCTGTCAGTAGCCGCACGTAGAAAAGAATTCCAAGCGCTAGGGTCTTTTGCGCTCCATAGATAGTGAGTCACACAAAGTGTAAATAACAGCTCTTTCGTCTGGTCCATCCAACGAAGTTTTGGTCGCCAACCCCTGCGTCACCCATCGAGTTTATTGATGAAAACCATTCGAGCTGGAACATATTCATCCATTCGTACCACGTGTCCAAGCCAGCGCATTCGGTCTATTTCAAAGCGCTTGACTACGTCGATATCGTTGTACAGTTCATACAGTTCGTGGCTCATTCGACGACGATATTCGCCGTTATCGATGATGGATCCAAATATTTTGAGTAGTATTTTTCTATCGCAGACTCCCAGAATATATTGATCCGCTTGTGTCATTACGCAGGATTCTGCGCTGTAGATCAAGACAGGTAGGATCAGAGTCTGGTGGAGTTGAATCTTTGTTCTTCGAGAGAGCCCTTTTTGTCATTAAATCTGCAGGTAGGATCAGAGTCTGGTAGAGTTGAATCTTTGTTCTTCGGGAGAGCCCTTTTTGTCATTAAATCGCTTAAAGTGATTTCCGATCAATACTCGGCTCTTGATCTCCAGGCTGACATTATTATTTTGGTTTATTGCAGAGCCAAGGTAGACAAAATCATCTAATACTTCGAAGTTATAGCTGTCAAAGTTCACGCAGCTTCCCAGACTCTTTGTTCGTTGAGACAAATAACTTGGACTTGTCCTCATTTATTACCAAACCCACTTCCGCCGACTGCTTTTCAATGCAGGAAAAACTCTCAGTAACATCTCGCAATCCATGGTCAATGGTATCTATATCATCGGCATACGCGAGCATCATGTGACTTATGTTGAAGATGATACCATTCCTGTTGACTGCAGCCTTCCGCATGATCATCTCCAGTACGATGTTAAAGAGATCGCAAGATACACTATCGCCTTGTCTAAAGCTTCGCTTGGTAGATAATGGCTCTGTCAGATTTTAGCCAATTTTCACTGAAGACTTCGTGTCAATCAGTGTCATCCCGCAAAGTCGTATTAGCTTCGCAGTGATACCAAACTCAGCCATAGCATCTAACAGTTTTTGTTGTATCTGACTGTCGAATGCAGCTTTGTAGTCGATGGACAGATGGTAGGTGTCGATCTGCATTTCTTGGATCTTATCCAAGATTTGTCGTAGTGTTAATATCTGGTCGGTAGTGGATTTACCAGGTCTAAAGCCATAACAAACTACATAACAAACTAGAAAGGACCTTGTATGTGATGGGTAAAAAGCTGATTACGCAGTGGTTGGTGGTGGACATTTGTATCGCTTTTCTTAAGCACACGACGTGCAACACTCGAAATCCAATAACTGGGTATGCACTACTTACGCCATATCGAGTTTATGAGATGATGCATGCAGGTTGCCAACTCACCACCGCCGGCCTTAAAAAGCTCTGCCGGCAGTGCTTCGGCTCCCTCAGTTTTGCTGCTTTTAACCGGTGGAATTGTGGTGCTGATCTCATTTTGGCTCGGTGGTGAACAGTCTACTCCATCGTCGATGATTGATGTGATTTCGCCCTTTGTACTGCTATCGGAAACGAAGAGGGAACGAAAGTTTTCCCTCCACACTCAGAGTATCCTTAACCGGATTTGCGTGTTTGTTTTACAGGTGGGGGATCCCTGTTCAAAAACTTTTGCTTTATACCTTTTTGGTAGAACTTTCGGGCTTAAACTTATCGCCGCCGGCCTTAAAAAGCTCTGTCGGCAATTCATCGGCTCCAGCAGCTTTACTGCTTTTAAGCCGTGAAATTGTGGTGCTGATCTCATTTTGGCTAAGTGGTGGACAATTTACTCCGTCGCCGATGAATGGCGTGATTTTGTCCTTTTTGCTGCCATCGAAAACGAAAAGGGAACGAAAGTGTTCCCTCCACACTCTAAGTATCCTTGACCGGATTTGCGTGTTTGTCCTTACAGATGGGGATCCCTGTCCAAAAACTTTTGCTTTATACCTTTTTGGTACAACTTTCGGGCTTAAACTCTATCCCTATAATTTTCGATATCCTGACTTTCTTTTTTTTTTCTTTTTTCTTCCATAGACGCATTTTCCGCCTGAAGGGACGCCTCATCTCACTCTTCTTCTCATTACATCGCTCCATAACCGCAGGCGTTGCCATTGGCTGCAGTTTTGCCCTGTATGCAGCATCCTTTTTTCAGACATTTCGCGACATTGACCATCGTAAGAGGGTTTGTCGGAGTGTGGTTTTTCATAACCCAGAATGGTCATTGCGGCAGTGGTCCTAGAATTCGTAATTAGCTGCCACTGTTTGTCGGGAACATTAGAATTAAGGGGATTTTGTTTGAAGTAATTGAAAGAGTCGGTTAGAGTAGGCATTGGCTATATCGGTGGTGTGCAGTTTTGTAATGTCTAGCTTCCTTTGCATTTTGTTACGAGCGTTTTTAGCACTACTTAATTGCGTGTGTACTTGGCTGTAACTAGGTGATGATCCGAGTCACGCACGTCCACAACGCTTGAGACATGTCTTCCATTATTTACCACGCGATCAATCTGATTGCTTGTATGTTTATCAGTAGATATCTGGTGCCACACACTATTATGTTTCTTGCCGACGTGAAGCTAACTAGTCTGAATCCGTTATCGGAACTGTTGTTGTGTGGACTGAGTTTTTCGGCTGCTGAACCCTGAGCATCTTCCCTTCCTATTTCAACATTAAAATCTCTCAGAACAATTTTAATGTCATGTGCAGGGCAGTGGTCATATATTTCCTTCAGATAATCAAATCAGCATAATGTAAAAATATATCGCCTTGATGCGAATAGCGGCTATTTGGATACTTACAGGGTTAAACCGCAAGATCAGATGTCAAATTCTCTTTTCGACTATGAATCCACTTCGAAATTCGTGTCCACTGTAAAAGGTGTCACAGTTTTTTGTGCATCCTCGTCGATGTCCATTTTATTTCCTGTATGGCGGTGATGTCAGCCTTGTGTATATCAAGGACATCTGCCAGTTGGATAGAGGTACCATCTCTGTATAGATTTCGGACACTCCAGATGCATATTCGTAAACGTTTGTTAACATTTGGAGGGGTTATTGTTTTTACTTCTCTCGTGTTTTCATGATAATTCATTTTGTATAAGGAGAGTTGCTTCAAAAGCCACCAAGCCCGATCATAGTTTCTGGAGGTTGCCAAAGCCACTAAGAGAGCCGTTGTGTTGAGCTTCAGTAATTCCGATGCCTACTTCTTAAGACGCGTCTTTGGTAGCATGCCTTTTACGTTACTCGCCTTCTCACATTTGCTGCCACTGAACGGATGTTCAATACGTGATCTCTCGGACGTTGTGAGCTCCGTGGAGATCTCCAAAGAGAGATTCTAATCAATTAAAATCAACTAAAAAACGATCAGACAAACTCAAATTAGAAAATCCTCCATTCCCTCTTTGAAATAATTGTATTATCCGTTGAAGGAGATCAGTAATCTTTTACAAACTTTCTAAATGAATTAAACTTTCTTAAAGTCATTTTCCGCTTCTTGCAATTTTGAATATGGTTTTAATATTATGGTTTTCAATAAAATTACAAACCCAATTTGAAGAATCATTCAGCAATTGTTAGTCCTTCCTTAGCTCCTCAGATCTCTTCGACGGTAGTGGAAAATTTTCTTTGAAGTTCTGAAATCTTGTGTCTCGACCCAGCTAACTACTAACCATATACCTTTCTTCAGGTCTTTATGGTCTCCTCCAAATTATCAAGGTATGGGATTCCGCCAGGACTGAGTCTATCGGTTTGTCATTTCAATTGTGTGGATTATAAGTTCAGGACCTGCTATGTTACATCGGCGAAAAGAAGGACACCAACAGCAGAGATCTATCAAAAATTTGCGCTTACAAGGCGTTTTGTATATTGCTTTTGAGAATTGTATCCAGGTGAAGACGGCTACCAAACTGGAGACAGACGTCGATATTTCATAATAACACTATGTGACAGTCAAAATCGGGATGGGATGAAACCAACGGGAAATGTTATATCGGTCAAAAACAAGTTATACGTGGCCCGGCGTTTCGCTGGGTCACGTCTAGGAATCGAGATATATCGATTTGAAGTTAGTAAGTATCGTATAGGGGAATTTATCACGTTTTAAGCTCTATTGTTATATTGATTATCATAAGTAATATTCCACGTAAATCATACGCCACGGAGTACAACAGAGTTTTTGTTACTGCTACAAAATAAACCCAGTTCAAAATCATTTGATGAATGAAAAAAGGAAACTATTGTTTATATAGAAAAACGTTATATGAACAGATTAAAGGAATTGTAATTTTTAATTTTTTTAAATTTGTTTGAGCAAAATCTCGAGTTATGTCAAAAAAGACCACCAAACGTGACAATTTCCCCTATATGATAGTTACTAACTTCAAATCGATATATCTCGATTCCTAGACGTGACCCAGCGAAACGCCGGGACACGTATAACTTCTTTTTTACCGATATAACTTTACCCGGTAGTTTGAACCCTTTCCGATCACTGACCGCTACCATTTGTCTCACAGTGTAACTAGATGACCAAAACCGACCTCACTAAGTCATTTTAAAAGATTTTACCCATGTATCACTGTGTATCCCCCAGTCATCGCATGGTGCGGGTGGTGTTAACATGGTCCGTTTGCTGGTGTGGCCCACACGTACATACATATTTATGTTGCTGCTTTGATAAGTGTGTCAACAGCAAAATCATCTGCATAGTTACAATTGATGTTGTTGTTTCTGTTGTTGTGGTTGTTGTGCTTCTGTACTGTGCAAAAAAATATCGCCTAGAGGTTTGGCTATGCGGTATTGCGTATTAAGTATACATATACAACTGTACGTGTGTTTATAACTATGATAGCCTGCCGCTTTGTAAGTATTACACACAGCGACCCACACACACACACACACACACACACTTGTATCTAATTTAGGTACATCGCGTGCAGTTGTGTGTATAAACTATCGTACATGTCGAGTAACATTCCAGGATACGTGCACATGTACATATGACTTACATGACAACTTCAATAAGCAAATAGATATAAACATCGACTAACGCCCGGTCGCTCTTTTTTAGTTTCTTTGTGGTTAACGAGTGAGAGAAAAAAAAAATAATAATAATAAATATTAAATCCAACTCTAGGGAAAAATATCTGGCAACAGATAAAATGGAGCAACTGCAATTGAGGGCTGATATTGATTACAACAACAAAATAATAACATAAAATGGCCCTAACACAAGATCGATCGGTTTAGAGACCGCATATATTGTCAATATGCCGCTTGTAGTAGGGTGGCACTTTGTATTTGGGAATTTTGCCAATGAACAATGCTAAAGTTTGCTCTAATAAAATCTATAAACTTTTATGAAAATTTCTCTAAACAAACGAACAAACATTTAGCTACAATTTTAAGCCTCCCTAATGTAAACCATTCTTCCATGTGTGGCAGTAGTCAAAGTGTCGATATGCTTTCATTTCACTCAAACCAATTTTGTAATTGTACATAAAACACAAAAAATATGACATTTATTCATCCATGACCATTTTGAGGACATAGTTACACTCAACACTAGCTTACCCTACCCGCACTTACAAATTACGTACCAATTATGGTCTCTTATGGACTAGGACGGCAGTATCATCGTCATCGTATTCATTTGGAAGGGTCTGATTAAATTGCGGTTTTGCTGATGATGCGTAAATTGGGATATTTACCAAAAATACTTTTAGGTTTTGTGGTTTAAAGGAATAAACAAATGAATTTGTGACATTCGTATAATGTTAGAGATCTTAGTAATAATACGATGGCAGTTTATCACTTTTTCGTTTTTAACAATATGATTGATGGGAATTTCTTTATCTTTTTGGAGATTATCAGTGGTTTATATAAGATGACATAGTCAGACATAGTTTGATTGTTGTTCATTGTCAATTCATTGTTTGCTTGTTTTTTTTTCTTTTAAATCCTTTTTTTCTAAGACCTTACAGTGAATTGGTTTTGTGACGTATTAGGTTCTGGCAAATTAAATACAAATCAATGACTGACCTTTGTTTCTGGATCATCTCCATAACATTTCAGTCCTATCCTAGTCATACAAAGGTGCCCTTGCCGTACAATCCACTATGAACCCAAGCACGAGAGTACCTAAATTTCTTACGTTCCATCATTTGATGTGTCTTGTTTTATTTGTGCTAAAAATACTGAATATTGCATTTGGAACATTTGGTATCTAAGAAAAATATACATTTTTGTATGATGGTACAATCAGTCTTGGTTTGGGCAAACAACTACCAATATTAGGCTTACGAAAATTGGTGATTACCAGGGCAAATGGAAATGTGCAAATGCATGTTTTTTTTAGAACGATATATTAACGAATGGGTAAGATATTTGCCTGTTTCATGGTCCTACAAGTGTTTTGAGACCTATTTGTTAGAGCATATGTCAGCATATTTTACCCATAAAGTCATATTTCGTCATATTTTCATTTTAAGAGCATATTTAAAAAAACATCCTTTTTAAGCATATTTCATGTTTTTTAAGGGCACATTTTTTTAAAAAATATCCCAGCCAAATCTGTAAAGTTATTGCAGCAGATCGCAGATTTCAATTGAATATAATTGAGAATAATGTTTTTCTCTTTGTGACAAATGCAGCTCCATACATGGTAAAGGCTGCAAAAGCTATAGAGGCATTTTATCCGAAAGTGACGCATGTGACATGTATTGCTCATGGTCTTGATCGATTATGTGAATGTCTTAGGAATTTGTATGAAAACCTAAATAAACTATTGCTAATGTCAAGAAGTTTTTTTGAAAGCTCCATGTAGAGTAGAACTTTTTTAACAAATGTTTCCAGATCTTCCATTACCTCCAGAACTTATAACAACACGTTGGGAACATGGCAAATTAAGTGATATGAAGATATTCCTAAAATTACAAGTTCCAACATTCACAAGTCTTCGTTTTGTAAGCCGATTTTCAAAAGCTTACATTTGTTTTAAAGCTATGACTTTCACCTTTTATTAAAAATAATAGTACTAATTTTCGGTTACGTATGAAAATTTGAGTCAGTAATGAATAAGGACTGTATCGGTTCACCCCTTTTAGTACCCCCTATCAAAATTACCTTATTTGAAAAATTAATATTTCTCACATAAATTCCTATATAAATAAGTAAAGTTTTGAACGATTTTGCACCACAAGCAGGAGAAAAATTATACATACCTAATTTTATTTTAATTAAAAATCTATTAATTTCAATAACTCAAGATTTCAACAATATCTTATATTGGGTGATGGTATTTATCAGTCAGTTTACCTGACTGAAAGTTCTGTACTGGTTGCTATACGCTTTATGCAAAAATAAATCGATACCCTAGTGCACATTATGGGTGCCCCGTTTGCTCACTTATTAACTTACTTTTTCTATTTGAGATACCGCTCGTAGAAAATTATTATAAGCGTTTCGATCTTCTGCGCTTCTTCTCCAGTTAATCACACCAAGTTCTGCAAAGTTCTAAGTAACCTGGTCTTTCCAACTGAGTTTTGGTCGCCCGCTTTTGCGCCGTCCATCGAGTTCATTGTCGAAGACTTTTCGAGCTAGAGCATTTTCGTCCATGCTTACAACATGACCTAGCCAACGCAAGCGCTGCACATTAATACGTCGGACCACGTCAATGTCGGTGTACAGCTCGTAGAGTTCATGATTCATACGACGCCGATACTTTCTGTTAACGATGATGGGCACATATATTTTACGGAGTACTTTTCTTTCAAATACTGCCAGAACCGAGTCATCCGCTTGTGTCATAACCTAGGATTCTGAACCACACATCAAGACAGGTCGAACCTGTACCTGGTATAGCTGGATTTTTGTTCTTCGAGAGTTGGCTATGTCATTGAATCGCTTGCTTTGTCCGTAGTAACATTTATTAGCAAGCAGGATTCTTCTCGGATTTCGAGGCTGGCATTATTTGCTTTGCTGGTGGCGGAGCCTAGGTAGATATAGTTATCTACCACCTTGAAATTATAGTTGTCAACCAGAGAATGACAATAAGTACTCGGCATTAATGTATACTTAAGTACATACCCATAATGTATATACTTGTGTGGAACTATACCTAACACACAGAGAATTATTACAAGCTCTTACTTGCGTTGTAGAAAGACATGTTTGCACACTATTTATAACGAACGTTACCCCTACCGACCCTTACTTTTGTTTCTCATACACAAGTATACACAAAATACACTCGATGCACACGAGGTCAGAAGCCGAAGCAGACTCAACTTAATTATGAAGTTTTTTAGCTACGATAATGATCATCATAGATCATCGTGTTTGATCGTTCTTACATTCGTCAGCTCTTCTAGGCACTACGGGTGACATGAGTACTCATGAACATTCCCATACTCTACGGAACAGAAATAGAAAATTTACATGTAAAACTAGCACCCAACACTTGTAACAACATGTGCTGGGTTCTCGTGTACTTGGGTATACCAATGCACAAGTGTGTGCGGGTATGGGCATGGTTTGATCGTTTACTCTTTACACATGTACATGTTTGGACATTAATACTTCAACAGTACTCTTATTATACATTTTGTCATTCTTTGTTGTCAACGTTCACGCAGTTTCCCAAACGAGTAGATTCTTTGTTCGTTGAAACTAATAACTTAGTTTTGTCCTCGTTCGTCGTTAGACCCATTTTCGCCGATTCCTTCTGTATACTTGAGAAGGCTGCAGTCACATCCTGCCGTTTTCGACCTGTGATGTCTACGTCATTATCGTACGCGAGTAGCATGTGGTCTTTGTTGAATATCGTGCCACTCGTGTTTACTGCAGCTTTCCTCATTATCATCTCTATTACTATGTTGAAGAGGTCACACGATAGGCCATCGCCTTATTTTATAGAATGGCTCCGTAAGGTGCTTTCCATAATTCACTGAAGACTTTGTGTCATTCAGCGTCATTCCGCAAACGCGTATCAGCTTCGCCGGAATACCAAACTCAGCCATGGCTTCGAGTAATTTCTGCCGTATCGGGCTGTCAAAATCAACTTTATGGTCAACGAAAGGATGGTACGTAGACTTGCTGAATAGTGAATATCTGGTCAGTTGTTGATTTACCAGGTCTAAAGCCACACTGATAAGGCCCGATCAGGTTGGATAACACTGGCTTTAGTCTTTCACATAGCACACTCGACAGGACCTTATATGCGATGAGTAAAAGGCTGATCCCGTGGTAGTTGGAGCACACACTTAGATCACCTTTTTTCAGCACAGGACATAATACTCTTAGATTCCAATCATCCGGCAAACACTCGTCAAGCCAGACCGTGCGCAGCAGCTGGTGCATGCTCGTTATCAACTCCTCGCCACCGGACTTGAAGAGCTCTGCGGGCAGACCGTCGGCACCGGCTGCTTTGTTGTTTTTCGGCCGCTATATTGCTCTTCTTACCTCGTTTTAAGCCGTCGTCGACAATATGCTCGTTACTTTCACTTTCGCTGCATTTTGGCACCAGCAGTTGCTGGATGTGATGTCTCCATACACACTCTGCGTATCTGCAACCAGGTTTCCATTCTTGTCATTACATGAGGGGAGCCCATTACCGTAGAATTTTGCTTTTACTTTTTGGTAAAACTTTTCGGCCTCACCCTAATCCCTGTATCGCTCTATATCCTCGTTCTCCCGTTCCTTCAACTGAAGTTTTATTCGATTAAACAGCTGTCTCGCATGTTTTGCTTTCTCCTTATGCCGTTCCCTAACAGCACGGGTTACAATTGGCTGTGGCGTTGCCCTATAAGCAGCATCCTCTTCCTCAGACGCTATGCGACATTCTTCATCGTACCAGGATTCGTCTGAGCTCCGCCTTTCATATCCTAGCACGGTTGATGCGGCGGTTGCCATGGAATGCGCAATATGCTGCCACTTTGTATCGGGAACTTCAGAAGTAGATGCGTTGTGTCGTAAAAGTTGGGAGAGCTGGTTGGAGTAGGCAGTAGCTATCTCTGGGGTTTGCAGCTTCGCGATGTCCAGCTTTCTTTGTGTTTGGTTACGTGCGCTTTTCGCTCTGCTCAATCTTGTGCGCGCCTTGGCTGCAACCAGGCAATAATCCGAGCCAATATTAGCACCACGGATCACACGCACGTCCATGACACTAGATGCATGCCTGCTATCAATTGCCACATGATTAATTTGATTTTTGGTGTTTTGAGCGGGGGCTAGCCAAGTTGCCTTGTGGATATCTTTGTGCTGAAATCTGGTTCCACTCACTACCATGTTCCTTCCCGCTGCGAAACTTACCAGCCTAAATCCGTTGTCTGACGTGTCAGTATGCAGGCTGAATTTACCGATCGATGGACCAAGAACATCTTCCCTTCCTATTTTTGCATTAAAGTCTCCCAGAACAATTTTAATGTCGTGGATGTAAAAATATTTCGCCCGGATGCGAATGGTGGCTATTCGGTCACTTACAGGGTTAAATCGCGAGACCAGGTGTCGAAGTCTCTTGCCGACTATGAAACCACATCCAAATTCGTGTCTTTCTGCATGGCAGCTGTAAAAGATGTCACAGTTCTTTCGTCGTGTTCCCCTGTCCCTGTCCCGTTCATCTCATTTCCTGTATGGCGGTGATGTTAGCCTTGTATTTGTCGAGGGCATCCGCCAGTTGGATAGAGGCACCATCTCTGTAATAAGTTCGGACATTCCAGGTGCATATCCTTAAATCATGGTCCTTATATCGTTTACGGGGGTCGTCAACATTTGGCGGGGTTCTTGTTTTATTTATTCTCCGTGTTTTCATAATACATTTTGTTTAAGAAGAGTGGCATATTAGGCCACCGCTCCCGATCCTAGTTTCTTGGGGCTGCCAAAGCCACTAGGAGAGCCTGTGTTGAGTTTCAGTAACTTCTGTTACCTACTTCCTATGGTAGCATGCCGATTAGGTTACTCAACGTTTCGCCTTCTAACTCTAGCTAACTTCTAAGCGGTTGCTTTGAAGTCATTGCCCGGGGAATACTTGGTCTAAGACCGGAAGTAGTTAGCTGCTTGGACAGTCACGAAAAGGAATCGATTCTGGTCACACCCAAGTGAGTGACAATCAGTACTTTTCAGCCTCTGGGCAAAGTCCCATTCCCCCGTTATATGTATATATGCTGCCAAAATTTCTAGGTATCAAATAATTATGAAACAATGGAGGTTCTATTTTAAGGGTTTTTAATTAGTATGAGTTGAAAAAAATTCATTTTGTATATGGCTACAATTACTCATTTTCCAACATTCATCGATCTATTGTGTGTTTCTGATAGCAATTTTGGATTTTAACAAATTTAATATTAATTGCTTGAATTAATATCATGGCATTTTCAATGAAATGAAATAATTTGCAATGCAATGAATGCATATGGGCCATATGTACATGTGAATGTATATACATTAATATACATTATTAATATGTGCGTATTTACTCATGTACATAGTTTACGAATGTTGCAGAAAATATAAATAATATTATAGTTATTTTAAACGTATGGTAATAATATTCAGTTTCCAATAACTCGCGGCACAAGTTAATAAATGATAAATAATAAATGACACAATAAGTTTACATGAGTGATAGAAACACGTATTCAAAAAGCCTTTTTGGGGGCCCTATTGCTAAGCTACTAACTTCATTTTTATTGACTGATTACAACAAATTCCAGTACAAGAACGGACTCAGTATATGACGACCATCGAAAATATTATAAGGACTGCTATTTAAGGATATACCACACCGAAGTGGTTCCTTACTTAAACGATGAGAAAGGCAATTTAACAAAGGCAATTCAAATTCAGTTATTTATTCACAAAGGAGACACATTTAAATTGCTACTGAATTTTAAAGAAAAACCTTACTCTGGCCTGATTTTATAAGACATTGCCTAATAGCCCTCCGACTGCTTTACAAACAAATATGTATTTATAAATGTAGGTCCTATGTACTAAAATAGATGTCGACATTCGGAAATGTCCGAATATCAGCAAACAGGAAATGTAAGGCACTGGGCTTCGTTCCAACAAAACCTCTCAGGCACTTACACGCACACACTCCTACACATGCAATGAGTACTCATAACTACATGGCAATTGTACATATTCAGGTTCATATCGTGAATCGTGTATATATCCATAACTACAGCCCACCTATGGCTATAACCTCCAACGAATAGTATGAAAATACACACACGATACGTAAATATGTATGTACTGCATCATTCATGCTATCGGTGGTGTTGGTGTATGTTCGTAAGCAGGCAGTACAGTCCATGTCGATGTTGTTTCTGTTGTTTTGCTACGTTGACGTCCCTTTATGTATTCATTTTGCACTGATTTTAAATGTCCTATATATGGCCAAAATATATATATATATCTATATAAGTTATGTGCACATGTTCGTAAACAAATAGCCATTGAACAGATAGAAAAACCAGTGTGCCCTCAGTAGGCATTGATGTGAATGGGGCATCGAAACTGTTCTATCGAACAAACAAAAGTAGATGAATGGCAATGATAGGTCCATTTGGATTTGTTCTTTGGCACTATGGAAACGATTATACAATTCAATATGATTTGTTTACCTGTGAAATTTGTAAAGTAAAATCTTTACATGTGTATTAGGATGAATCAGTAATATATTGATGGTGTGGCTCTGGCCATATTCATAAAAGCATTTGCATTGATATTGTTTGTATGCTTTGGTCAGAGTGAAAAATTCACATAATTCCCTTTGAAGCATAAGTATAAAGACGCTGTCAAATTATATTAAACCGACTGATTTTAGGGTAAGGGTGGTCTGCTTCGCGGTCATATTAATATCAGCGTCTAGCTATTTGGAAGTTGATTGATGTCCTAACATAAAATCAACTATCTGTTGGAAGCATCTTTAGGACTCTCAAAGGCGATTGAGCATTGTTCGTATGGCTGGTTGGCGGGAGGGTTGGCAGTATAACTCAAGTCAACCTTAATTGATCCTTATAAAAATTTACAAGTATTAATATTTGTCAAAAAGAAATAACCGGATAGTAAAGGGGCGGAATAGCCCCACCCCATTAAATTATCTAGTAACAGTACATAAACTTTCAGAAAACTGAAACAACTGCAACATCCCTTCTGGTACCTCACACACAAATAACCGAATTCTTCTTCTCCTTCAATAACAGCAACAACAGAAATTTATCTATCAGTAGCCGCACGTAGAAAAGAATTCCAAGCGCTTCTGTTTTGGCAATTCTTAGTTCGTCACATCAAGCTTAGATAACAGCTCTTTCACCTGGTCCGTCCAACGAAGTTATGGTCGAACCCTCCTTCGCCAAACATCGAATTTATTGCCAACAACTTTTCGAGCCGGACCATTTTCGTCCATTTATATAACGTGTCCAAGCTAGCGCATTCGGTCTATTTGAACGCGCTTGACTACGTCGATGTCGTTGTACAGCTCATGATTCATTCGACGACGGTACTCGCCGTTAACGAAGATGGGTTCAAATATTAATTTTTTCCAAGTATTTATCATTTGAAAACTCCCGGAACAGATTGAGAAGCCTGCGTCATTACCTAGGATTCTGCGCTGTAGAGCCAGACATATAGGAACAGTGTCTGGTAGAGCTGGTTTTCATTGGTCGATAGAGGGCTTTATTATTAAAATGATTAAATTGCTTGCTTAGTAGCAGAGTTTTGCGATCAATACTCACATTGTGATTTCTGGATTGACATTATTATTTTTTTTTATGGCCGAGGTAGACAAAATCATCTACCACTTCATAGTTATAGTTGTCAACAGCGTTTGAAAAAAACTCACAAATGTGCACAAAATGTATGCAAAACTCTTTTCATGAGAGTGTTTGAGAGGTAAATGTGACACAAACTCTGTACCGTTGAGCATGTTAACATGCAAACACATCTCGCTAAGTGTCGGAAAACGATGTTGCTCTTTTTTCTGACTCCCGTCGTGTGTGCGATAAAGATGACACAACTCATATGTGCACTGAGAAACGAAAATACCCAAACACGGAGTAACACATGAATATTCATATAGAGAAAAAAACACATACCTACATATATTTACACATATACAGCTATATTTCTTCTTCTTCTCTACCAATCTTTTAGTGTCGCTCGTTTATGTGTGCACACCATCTTTGAGTGCTCAGGAAAAAATTGTACAAAAGAGTTTTGTTATGTGTTGACTCTGTGTGCGGAGCATCTTCGATCATTAAACTCTTGTGTTTTGAGTTCGCCTGCGCTCATTACCGACGTTTAAAATGTGTTGAGCAGAGTGTTTTGGAGTCTTTTCAATCCCTGGTTGTCAACGCTCACGCAGCATCCCAAAGAATAAACTCTTTGTTCGTTAAAACAAATAACTTGGTTTTGTCCTCACCAGACTCTCTTCTGCCGATTGCTTCGCAATGCTCGAAAATGCAGCAGTAACATCCCACAGTTCTCGATCAATGATAACTATATCATCGGCAAACGCGAGCAGCATGTGGCTTTTGTTAAAGATGGTGACAGTCGTGTTTACTGCTACCTTCCGCATGATCATCTCCATTGCGATGTTAAAGAGATCGCAAGACAGACTATCGCCTTGTCTAAAACCTCGCTTGTTAGAGAATGGCTCGTACAGATTTGTGCTTATTTTCTCTGAAGACTTCGTTACGGTCAGTGTCTTTTCATAAAATCGGATGAACTTCGCGGGGATACCAAACTCAGCCATAGCATCTAATAGTTTCTGTCGTATCAGACTTTCGAATGCAGCTTTGTAGTCGATAAACAGATGGTAGGTGTCGATCTGCATTTCTTTGGTCTTCTTCAGGATGTGTCGTAGTTTGAATATCCAGGTCTAAAATCCCACTGATAACGTCAAATCAGGTTCTCTAATATGGGCTTTAGTCTTTCACATAACACACCAGACAGGACCTTTTGTGGGGTAGGTAAAAGGCTGATCCCGCTATAATTGGTACTCACATTTGGATCGCCTTTATTGCGAACTGCACATAGAATATTCAGATTCCAATCATCGGGCATGCATTCCTTAAGCCAAATCGTGTTTATGAGCTGCCGGCTCTAAAAGTTCTGCGGGCTGTTCATTAGGGTAATAACTTTTTGCATTTTTTGCAAATATCAAATCTCCCCAGACAAAATCGTGTAGGGCATGGAAAAATATTAAGAACTGCGTTTTTAGTTTTTCGCTATCGCTAAAAAAGGTTACGCACCAAACTCGTTAAAGATTCGAATCAAACAAAGTTAAAAAAAAAATTTTTATTGAAATAAAAATAGTACAAGTTATATATCCGCTTTGTAAAACATCGCGTATTTTAAACCTAAAGTTTATATCTTACAATACCTACTTTTAATCATTTATTGTTATCTTTTGCTTACATACCTACATATGTATAAACCATATTTAAAAAAAAATTTATCCAAAAAAAATTGAAAAAACGTATATAAAAGGCATTTTAGAAATCGCTGTCGGTGCGTAAGGTTTTTTCAGCAAATTGAACTGAAATAGTTTTTTTTTATCATTAATACAATATTTGCCATTAGAAAAGCCCTGGGGAGAATGTTGTCCAAAAAAAGTTATTACCCTACTGTTCATCGGTTCCCGCAGCTTTGTTGTTTTTAAGCCGTGCAATTGCCGTGCTGATCTCGTTTTGGCTCGGTGGTGAACAATCTACTCCATCGGCGATGACACTCTGAATGTCAGTGACCGGATTTCCATCTCCATCAATTATCTTTTGGTAGAACTTTCGGGCTTCACCTATATCCCTGTAATTTTCGATACCCTGACTCTCTCCGTTCTTCCATAGACGGTTTTTCCGGATCTCCATCTCCATCATTTATCTTTTGGTAGAACTTTCGGGCTTTACCATTATCCCTGTAATTTTCGATACCCTGACTCTCTTTGTTCCTCCATAGACGCTTTTTCCGCCTGAAGAGGCGTGTCATCACCATTCTCTTCTCATTATAACGCTCCCTCACTGCACGCGTTGCAATTGGCTGCAATTTTGCCCTGTATGCAGCATCCTAATCTTCAAACATTTCGCAACATTCCTCATCGTACCGGGGCTTGTCTGAGCATGGTTTATCATAACCCAGTATGGTCGTTGCGGCAGTGGTCATAGAATCCGTAATATGCTGCCATTGGGTGGCGAGAACATCAGAATTATGGAGGTTGTTTCGAAATCATTGAGAGAGTTTGTTGGAGTTTGGCATTGGCTATCTCGGTGGTATGCAGCGTTTTTAACACTGCTTAATCACGTGCGTACAGACGCATCACATAACGCTTGAGACGTGCCTTTCAGCAATTCAACGTGATCAATGTGGTGTTTTTGCAGCTTGACTGGAGAATATCGAGGTTGCCTTGTGGATATTTTTATGAGAGAATCTGGTTCCACTCACTACCATGTTTCTTGCAGACGCGAAGCTAACTAGTCTGAATCTGTTATCGGAAGTGTTTTTGTGCAGACTGAATTTCCCGACTGTTGAACCAAGGATATCTTCTCTTCCTATTTTATCATTAAAATCTCCCAAAACAATTTTAATGTCATGTGCAGGGCAGCGGTCATATATTTCTTCCAGCTGCTCGTAGAATGCATCTTTAATCTCCTCATCTTTGTCTTCCGTCGGGGCGTGTACTCAAATCAGCGTAATGCAAAAATATTTCGCCTTGATGCGAATAGAGGCTATTCGGTCACTTACAGGGTTAAACTGCGAGAACTGATGTCGACTATGAATCTATATCAAATTTGTGTCTTTCTGCATGGCAGCTATAAAAGATATCACAGTTCTTTCGACGTGTGCATCCCTGTCCCGTCCATCGCATTTCCTGTATGGCGGTGATGTCAGCCTTGTATTTCTCGAAGACATCCGCCAGTTGGATAGAGGCACCTTCTCTGTAGAGAGTTCGGACATTCAAGGTGCATACCCGTAAATCATGGTCCTTATAACGTTTGCGGGGGTCGTCAACATTTGGAGGGTTCTTGTTTTTCTTTTCTTCGTGTTTTCATAATAATTTTCATATTAGGCCACCGCGCCCAATCTTAGTTTCTTGGGGCTGCCAAAGCCGCGGAGAGAGCCATTGTGTTGATATTTCAATTTGATCAGTTTAACTATCTTAAAAAAGTAGATAACTCCACATAACACTGAAAATTTTTGCCACACTCCATACAAAAGATCGAATTCACCCTCTTAGTTTTGCATAAACAGTCGAACTTTTTTATAACGTAGCCGATTTCTACCTTATAGAGAAAATTCGTTATAGAGAAACTACTGGCTATTTGTATGTCTATATAAATACTGCATACAAATTTATATAAACTTTGAAACATATAGACTGATCCTGCGATAGTTGGCACTGGACATAAAACACCCAGATTCCAATCATCGGGCAGCATTCCTTGAGTGTGTTTATGAGCTGGAGCATGAATATTGGTAGCTCATCGCCGCCGGCTTTGAAAAGATCTCCCGGCAGTCCATCGGTTTCCGCGGCTTTATAATTTTTAAGCTGTTCAATTGCCGTGCTGATCGATGTTGGACAATCTACTCCGTCGTCGGCGATTGGCGAGATTTCGTCACTTATGCTGCTTGTCGAAACGAGGACAGAAGGAGAGTGTTCTTTCCATAATTTCAGCACACTGTGTGTCCGTGAGCAGAGTTTCGTCTCTGTCCTTATAGGTGGGGACTTAGAGCGTTTGCATGTTAAACCATTGAAATACATTTTGTAAACACTTACACAAGGTACTTATGGCAAATTTTTAGTGCGATCGGTAAAAATTTACCAACATCCTGGCAGACACACAGTGACATAGTAGACCAGCTTAAGATTGGTTAAACCTTATTTCTCCCTTACCACAAAAAGTGTTTAACCAGCCATTTAGCATAGACTATGAACACTATACATATAGTCGTATTCCCACAGATTTTGGTATAATAAATAGTCCTACACCAGCAGTTGATATAATTGGCTTCCTCACAATTGTGACTAGAATTGAACAAAAGCTGCCTTTAGGATCAATATGTAACTTTTGTCAATGCTATTATTGTGTTGCAGTTTAATGCTGTCTCTATTTTTTCTCTCTGCATTCGTTTACTTTTCGTTTTGTTCGTTATCATTGCTTTTGCCTGGTTATTAATGTATTTATGTGTTTTTTTTTTGGCTGAAAGCTTTGCATTTTTCATTTACCATTTTTTAGTACCATCGAGATTTTCGTTGTATACCCCTGAATACCATAAATACGGCCATTCACATGTACATGACACACTTAGCTGTTAAGGCTATTTTATTTGCGAGAACTAAATAAAGGCTGCATATAAAAGGTATAGCCTTGAACGCAACACTACTTGCTTGGACGGGAGCGTATTTATACTTTGTCGAAAATGCGTTTGCAGTTAAGGTGTAAATTGTTTCAATCGGTTCATAGTTCAAAGTTAGGAAACTAAAAATTGAGTTATCAAATTCGAATATATGAAGGAATTGTTGGCCACCTTTTTTGTGCCACAATGAGCTAGGGTTTTCTTCAGCTCCGATAGTACTATCGAACCTATATAGTCACATTCGGATGTTTATCAAAAATTTGGATTTGTGTCATAGTGTTATTAAACCTCTCTTCTTATTGGAAAGCACAGATAAATCCTTACCAATTCTACAGGATTTGGCTTTCGTAAGGTTATGGATTATCGTTACAGGGATACCAAATTTTAACTTGGCTTTGTCCAGTCGATGCCTAATGTAACCTAGTGTTCGGGCATTGACAGGCTACATAATTATTCTTTCCATATCCTCAAAAAGTTGTTGGAGTCAGGAACTCGAATCATATCTTAATCTTTGCTGGAGGAAAACCTCTGTTGGAATAGGCATTGGATACTTACGTGGCCTGCTTCTAACCAGCCCCCCTAATTGTGATGTTCCCGACACCAATGGCAGCATATTGCGAATTCTATGACCACTGCCGCGACGAACGTACTAGGTTATGACAAACCACGCTTAAACAAGCCCTGGTATTATGAGGAATGTCGAGAAATGTTTGAAGAACAGGATTCTGCATATAGAGCAAAACAGCAGCCAATGGCAACGCTTGCAGGGGTGGAGCGTTATAATGAAAAGAGGAGGGAGATAATACGCCTCTTAAGGCGGAAAAACGTCTATTGAAGAAAAGAAAGAGCCAGGATATCGAAAATTACACAGAAAGATGTGAAGCCCGAAAGTTCTACCAAAAAGTAAAAATCATAGGTTTTGGACCAGGGATCCCCCCATCCGTAAGGACGTTCTCTGCTAGTTCCCGAAGGCATGGAGCAGACTGTCTACCACCGAGTCAAAACGAGATCAGCAAGGCAATTGCAAGTCTTAAAAATAACAAAGCTGCGGGAGCCGATGAACTGCCGGCAGAGCTTTGTAAAGCCAGCGGCGATGAGCTGGCAACGTGCATGCACCAGCTCATAAACACGATTTGGCACAAGGAATGCATGCCTGATGATTGGAATCTGAGTGTTCTATGTCCTGTGCTTAAGAAAGGCGATCCAAGTGTGTGTACCAATTATCGCGGGAGGTTTTGTGTGTTATGTGAAAGACTAAAGCCCATCCTAGCGAACCTGATTGGACCTTATCAGTGTGGCTTTAGACCTGATAAATCAACGAATGATCAGATATTCACACTACGACAAATCCTGGAGAAGATCCAAGAAATGCAGATCGACACCTATCATCCGTTTATTGACTACAAAGCTGCATTCGACAGTCCGATACGACAGAAACTATTAGATGCTTTGGCTGAGTTTGGTATCCCCGCGAAGCTAATAAGACTTTGCGGGATGACACTGACTTACATGAAGTCTTAAGTGAAAATAGGCACAAATTTAACAGAGCCATTTTCTACCAAACGAGGCTTTAGATAAGGCGATAGCCTGTCTTGCGATCTCTTCAATATCATAAGCCGAAAACAGCTGGATGTTACTGCTGCCTTTTCGAACATTGGGAAACAGTCGCCATTAGTGGGTTTGGTGATTAATGAGGACAAAACCAAGTTTGGGACGCTGCGTGAGCGTTGTAAACTACTTGTTTAACGACGAATGCGAACGTCGCTGTTTCAGAAACTTTTACTAGACATGCCGATTATCTTGACACTTATACTGCGAAATTGCAGTGTTCGAACCACAAAGCCTCGGCCAGTGGTAGATGATTTTTCTACCTCGGCTCTGCCATAAACATAAATAATAATATTGGCCTGGAAATCAAGTTATGAGTATTGATCTCAAACCTCTGCCACTATGCGCTGAGCAAGCGTTTAAATGATAAAGCCCACTCTCGACGAACGTAGATCCAACTAAGCGAGACACTGATCCTACCTGTCTTGCTCTACAGCGCAGAATCCTGGATAATGGCGCATGCGGATCAATCGTTTCTGGGAGTTTTCGAGAGAAAAATACTATTTGGACCCATCATCGTTAACGGCTAGTACCGTCGTCGATTAAATCTTAAGCGGTATGAGCAGTACAACGACATCGACGTAGTCAAGGGCGAATACACTGACTTTGGCACGTTGTACGAATTGACGGAAATGCTTCCGGCTCGAAAAGTCTTCGGCAACAAACTCGATGGGTGACGCAGGAGGGGGCGACCAAAACTTCGATGGATGGACCAGTTGAAACAGCTGTTATCTAAGCTTAGTGTGACGGACTATCTACGGAGCGCAAAAGACCGAAGCGCTTGGAATACTTTTCTACGTGGGGCTACATACAGATACATTTCTGTTGTTGCTATCATTAAAGAAGAAGGAAAAGAAATTGCGTGGCCTGTAGTTAAATGATGCCCAGCTTTCTTTGTGCCTGTTTACGCAGAGGGTTTCGCCCTGCTACGCCTAGTACGCACCTTCGCTGCAGTGGTGTAGTGATCCGAGTCGATGTAACTACCATATGGGTATAGGAGGTACTAAATGGGGTGTGACCAGACTTCCAGTTTTTTTCTCCAAAACTTTATCCTGCTTTAGCTTTACTAAATACAGAATTTGGGCACGATTGTGTTGGGTGTATTGATAATATGACTTGATTTTTACTGTATTAGGAGTGGTACATTTGTATGGGAAGTACCAGAAGGTGCGTGGCTAGTCTACCATATTTTTTCTCCAAAAATGTGTACTGTTTTACCTTTACTAAATACAGAATTTGGGCACGATCGCATTGGGTGTTTTAATAAAATTAGTCGATTTCTAAAGTGTGCGCTACCAAATGGGTATGGGATGTACCAGATGGGGCGCGGCTTGACTTCAGTTTTTTGTCCAGAAAATTATCATGCGTACCAGCCGAACAGCCAGACAGACGGACATAAAAAGTCATGAATCGAATTTGATTTAAAGAAACCCAGGGTCTAAAGTGCATCCTTTTAAGTTGTACACATCATCGTACGCGTTTCGTCGAACTCAGCTCAGCCTAAACTTTTTTGATGCAGTCCACATCGCACATGGTCGCCCAGGAGTATCCATATCCAGCCCACCGGATTTTCTGCAGGGCAGTCATGTCAGCCCTATATTCTGCAAAAACATTCTTACATTTCTAGTGCATATTCTCACATCAAGGTTCTTATACTGTTTGCGGTGGTAAGACACATTTTGTAGGGTTCCTGTTCTATTATTTTCCACTTTATTCACTAACATTGTATTATTCTATGTTGTCGACTGCAACTTCGCAGTATAAGTATCGAGTCAATCGGCATGTCTAGTAAAAAGCTTCTCAAACTGTGGCGTTCGCATTCGTCGATAAACAAGTAGATGCCGTTAGTCTTGAATCTAAAAATAGGAAGCATGTTAATTCACAACAACGCGAGAAGCTATCCCATACCTTATTTGTGTAAAGGTGTAGAGGTAAATTACGTTGTTAAGTTTCTGGGACTGACCAAAAAACATCAAATATTGAACAGGCTTTTTTCTGGACTTGAGAATACACAGAGACATCAACCTCCTGTTTGTAATTCTCTAGAGGATACCCCGTGAGTGTAGTTCCTATATGTAGCCCTCCTTGATTCGCCGTGTCGAAGATTCCTCAGCTATACCTTAATACTTATTTACTAACTTACTTATTTGCCCTTTGCATCCCATTAATGTGATATGGGAGAGCTTTTTATACCATCACCCTTAGGGATGAGGGTATATATCATTTGATACGAAAAAAAGTGTAACGCATTAAAGGAGACGAGTTAGACCCCAAGTATCTTGAGACCAAATTCGTTTCAGGACTTTTTAAGACGATTGAGCTATGTCCGTCTGTCTGGCTGGCTGGCTGGCTATTACCTATTTTTGGAAAATTAATATTTCTTCCATAACTTCCAAACGGACAACTGGAGGATGTTTGAATTTGGTCAGTTTATTTATCTTGCAAAAGTAGACAAACCCTAAGAAAACCGAAACCTTTGCCCCACCCCTTCTGGTACCTCACATACAAAATTACCTATTTTTGGATAATTTATATTTCTTTCATAATTCCAAACGGACGATAGTAGGATATTAAAATTTGGTCAGTTTATTTATCTTGCAAAGGTAGACAAACCCTCAGATAACCGAAACCTTTGCCATACCCCTTCTGGTACCTCCCACACAAATGACCTAATTGACCATTATAGTTTTACATACATATCTTTTTTGTATGTAAACTTAATTTACTCAAATTTTGAGTATGATGTTCGCTTATGAAAATAGGACTCAGGAATGAATATGGACTATATCGGTTAACGCCTTCTGGTACCTCCCATACAATTACCTATTTTTGGAAAATTAATATTTGTCCTATAACTTCCAAACGGACTCTTGGGGGGTAATGAAAATTGGTCGATTAATTTATATTATTATAGGAAGCAAACCCCCAGAAAACCCAACTATTTGACACACCCCTTCTGGTACATCCCATACAAATGACCGAACTCACCCCCACAGTCTTACAAACATATCTTTTTTCTAAGTACACTGAAATCAGTCAAATTGTGAGTAATTTGTACGCTTATGAAAATAAGAATCAGGAGTGAATATGGATTATATCGGGTCACTCCTTCCGGTACCTCCCATACAAAATTACCTATTTTTGGCAAATTAATAATTCTTCCATAACTTCCAAACGGACATTTGAGGGGTAATGAAAATTAGTCAGAAAACCTAACTATTTGACACACCCCTTCTGGTACCTCCCATACAAAGGACTGAACTCACCCCCATAGTCTTACATACATATCTTTTTTTTCAAGTGCACTGAATTCAGTAAAATTATTCGTAAGTTGTACGTATGAAAATTTGAGTCAGGAATGAATAAGGACTGTATCAGTTCAACCCTTTTGGTACCCCCTATCAAAATTAAATTTTTTTGAAAAATTAATATTTCTCACATAAATTAAAAACCGGCACCTATACCCCCTACACAAATAAGTAAAGTTTTGGACGATTTTGCACCACAAGCAGGGGAAAAACTATACATAAGTAATTTAATTTAATTAAAAATCTATTCATTTCAATAACTCAAGACTTCAACAATATCTTATATTGGGTGATGGTATTTATCAGTCAGTTTACCTGACTAAAATTGCTGTACTGGTTTTTATTTTTTTGGTTAACACGGTTCTTATTTGAGACTCACACACCTGGACCTACAGTTTAACCATTAAGCCGAACGTCAGCTTTTTGAAAAGCTGTTACTAGACATGTGTATTAACTCAACACTACTCTGGGACCAGCCGTGGCATAAGGGTTAGAACAAGCGACTACCATGCGGGAGATCCCAGGTTCGACTCCGGGCCCCTGTCATCTACATTTTGTCGGTCTTGTCGACAGCAACTTCGAAGTCTATTAAAAGCTTCTGAAACAGTGACGTTCGCATTCGTCGATAAACAAGTAAGTGCAGTTAGTTATGAATCTAAAAATAGAAAGCGTGTTAATTCACAACAACGCGAGAAGCTACTCCATACCTCATTTATGAAGTGTAAAGGCAAATTAAGTTTTTTTTATTTTTTGCTGTGAAGTTGCTAGTGACTACATCGAGGCCGACAATGAACTGGTCGAACACTGGTAGATGTAGTATCTATACCACTACAGAGTAAGGATTCTAACAAAATGTGTACCCTTACCCATACAAATGAGGGAATATATCATTTGATACGAGAAAAAGTGTAAAGCATTAAAGGAGATGAATTGGATTCAAAGTATCAGCCATGTATAGTATTTTCCAAAATAATGTTATGGAATTGTAAAGGGGTATGTTAGCAACACCGCTTCAGATACCTTCCATACAAAAAGGCATATTTTTAGAAAATTAATATTTCTCCCATAACATTTGTTCAGGTCAAAATCCTATTTCTTTCATTTTTTGCCCTCAGATGGCAACCCTGAATCCTTTACCTAAGGATATATACTAATCCTCCGCTTTAAGCCGCGCAAATACACACATATCACACTCTAGCAAAGCTTTCGCTGTGTTAGAGCTGCTTTCTAGTTCGAAATATGTCTACTCGATGTCATCTATGCTTTCGCAGGGAAATTTTCTATTCTTACAAAACCTTAACTTCACTTGTTATTTGAGCCTTCAACCGACAACGTAAGATATTGTTCCTACTACATATCCTTTGTAATTGTTCAATTTCTACAATAAAAGGAGAAAACATTGTTCATTTCAACTTTCTAATTCTGGTGTTTTCTTTCGTTTATTTTCCATTCTTTCGGTGAACAATTACTGGGCGAAATATTGCTATTCCGAGTCAATATTTCCGGCTCAGTTTTGTAACACTAAGTTCGTTTCAGGAAACCTCAAAAGGCAAATTATTTGACGTTTTCAACATTCAAACCGAACACTGTAGAATGTTAGAATTTTGTTAGTATTATTATATTGTACTAGTGGGCAAAATCACAGATAACCAAAATTTTTGCTACACCCCTTGTGGAACTTCCCACCTAACTGACTTAAAATACTGTTTCGATTTTTATGAATTATGCCAAACAGTCTTCATCAGTCAACCAGTTGTGTACTACATGTGTGTCCATTTCTATAATAGATATTATTTAATCCACTAAGAAACCTTCGCAAAATTTTCTTGATATTCAGTTGACATTGTCTTTGAAGTTTCGCATATAATCTTGTCTTGATGTATGAGCACATAATAATACTTTTTTTTTTGTGCATCGGACCAATGTTTAATAAATGACAACATCAATGTCCTCAGAATTCTTTAGTGAGTTGATGTTGTTGTATTTCACAACTCATCTGCTGTATTGATGCTCAGAGGGTGGTATGCTATTTGTGGTATGGGTAAATATTACAACAATATGATGGTAATCTAACCCATTTCTAGATATTTTGTTAAACACAAAACAAAATAATGTTCTTCTATCTGCGTGAGTGTTTTGCTTTTGCTGCTCCATCGTTATAATCTTTTGTTTTTGTGACCTAAGGACATGATATCACAACACGATGTCGCATGTTGTTGTCGTTGTTGTTGTTTTTGTTGCTGCTGTTGTTGAGTACATTGTCTTTGTATAGAAACAAAAACGACACCGGCAACAAAAGAATGAAAAGGAGTAAAAAGAATATCAACAACAGTAGCGGCAGCAGCAGTAGCAGCAGCAACGACAACAACAACATCGAATGCTTATGGCACAAAAACCCTGACACTGAAGTTTAATCTTGAAATGCAATTAACAAGAGTCCTTGTACTAGAATGTGTGTTTGCATGTGTATGTGTGTGTGTGTGAACATACCAACCAGCACAAAAAAAAATTCATTTCATTTTTCTTACTAAACACTGCTTTTGTTTGTTGGTTTTTTTATTTTATTTTTTTTAAGCTTTCTTTTCGCTCATTTGCTCGGTCTTTCTTTAGCTTTGTAGCTACAAAATTGAACATGAAACCCTTAAATGACAAACATATTCATACAAAAAAATATCGAATCTCACCCCCACGACAAAAAATGCACACTTACTACACCACACGCGCTAAATGGAGCTAGCATGTAAGTAGTACTGCTATAAGTTTACTAAGCAGACAACAACTGGCGTACAAAATTGCTGGTAGAAGACATTTTTGGCAACACGGGGTGCATATGAGGCTATAAGTAACATCTGATGAGAACAAAATGTGCTATCGATGTACAATGTTAAAATTCTCTTAAGAAACAATAA
The DNA here is from genome assembly GCA_964034835.1 of Muscina levida. Classification (NCBI taxonomy): domain Eukaryota; kingdom Metazoa; phylum Arthropoda; class Insecta; order Diptera; family Muscidae; genus Muscina; species Muscina levida. Next base: position 9,827 of record CAXIUB010000027.1, on the reverse strand, counting down.
TTTCTAATGGGTGGGGTCGACCGTAAGGTTTACTTAGGTTTTATCTATTAAGACAATATATCAAAAGTAAACTATTTCCTATGTTTTGAGGATTTTCTCTCATACATTTTTGAAAAAAATTAAATTTTCGTGGAAGAGATGTAGGGCTATGGAGGTGATTTCGGTCATTTGTATGGGATGTACCAGAAATTGTTGGTCGATATAGTCCATATCCGTTTCTGACTCAAATTTTAACATGCCTACATTTTGCGCGAATTATTCCGTGTTTTTATAACGGCTTTTTGTTTGTAAGATCTTGAAAGTTAATTCGGTCATTTGTATGAGAGGGGCCAATATTTCAGATTTCGCCAAAAATGCAGAATATGGGGCGGGAGCCAAAAAAAAATGCCACTCCCCCCAAATACGCCCTAAAACACTAAATTTCAAGGTAAAATTTGGCGCTAAGGCCCACGGGGCCCGGGGCCCAAAAAAGGGGCCCCTTGGGTTCAATGATAGCCAACCAAGTGTGGGTACTCAAATGAAAAATACTTTCGAGACGAATCCAACGGTGGTATTTTTAAGTTCCTACGGCTCTCTTGGGCCGAGTTAGAGTCATTTAAATTTCCGGGATATACCAAAAAAAAATGTGAAAAAATCATGGAAAAAGTTAGAAAAATTTAAGGAAATAAATTGAAATTTTTAAAAAAAAAAATAATTTTTTCTGAAAAACCCCCTAAAAAATTAAAAAAAATGGGAAAAAATCATGGAAAATTAGAATAATTTAAGGAAATGAATTGCAAAATTCCATAGAAAATGTTAGTTATGTAATATGTGTGAAAATTTAAATTTTTTTTGAATTTTTAAAGTTTTTTAATTAAAAAAGAAAATTGAGAAAAAATTTTAAAAAAGTGAAGGAAACAAATGGACAATTTCAAGAAATATTTAAAAAAAATCAAGAAAAAGTTCAAAAAGAAATATTTGAAAAGAGAAAATTTATTAAAATATGGATAAAAGTAGTAAAAATGAAGAAAAATTTGAAAAATATTTAAAAAAAAACAATATTTTGTTATTTTTTTAAATTATTATTTTTTTTTAAGTTAGAGCTATAACGTTTGAGATGGTTGCACTAGCGCCGCAGGCAAAAATCGTGCGATTTTTAAAAAAAAAAAAAATATTTTTGGTATATATAAAAAAATTCTTTTTTTTTGTAAATTAGAGTGCAAATGGATATGTTGGGATTAAGAGCGCAGCAGGCAAAAATTATTTTTAAAATAACATCGTTGGATTCGTCTCGAAAATATCTATCATTTGAGTACCCGCACATGGGGTGTCATCATAGAACCGAAAGGGGCCCCTTTTTTACGCCCCGGGCCCCATGGGCCTGAGCGCCAACTTTGACCTACCATTCCGATGTTTGGGGACCAAGACGAAGACAATGGCATATATTTTTTTAATCGGGCTCCCGCCCCATATTCTGCACTTCAGCCCAGATTTCTATGGGTATATCTGTAATTATAAGGAAACGTAACTAACAAAATTTAAATATCCTCCATCTATCGGCTTGGAACTTAGTAAAGAAGTATTATTTCTCAAAAATAGGTAATTTTGTATGAGATCCAAATACAGAAGGGATCAGTCGATTTAGTCCATATTCATTCTCTTGTCAAATTTTCGTAGGCGGACACATTGAGCAAAATATAACTGACTTCTAATAATAAATCGTTTTCAGTTTAAAAGCAATGCAGCTAAAATGGAAACATATTATAAATTTATTATTTTTAGGTTGCCTGGTCTGGATGATGGTTCCAGTAAATATAAATATGCAAATTTAGAAATATCTGTTCTTCGCGCCAAATTACTTCGTAAGAGAAACATACACCCAAACCCAGGTAATTTTAAAAATTATTTCTTATCTCGTAAACTATTTTATTTTATTAAAGTAAGAATTTCGAAAAATTCCTTAGTTCTACACAACAACTCCACAAGATAAATATTCTTCTCGAATTTTGTGGTATTAATTTTGCTGTTTGGTCTGGCCGATCGAGCAACTTTTGCCTTGTTTATTCCTAAACCTTAAAATTTCGCAAAATCCATTCGTATTGTGTACTCATCCCAGTTTTTTAATTATACCCTTAGCGGCTTTGTCTAAACGATGTTAACACTTTTGTCCCTCAGTCTTCCTTAAAGCACCAATTTCAAATAACTTCTTCGTACACTTCTTTAAAATAAACATTCACCCTTTTTTCGCGATTCTGCCAACAGCCATTGGGATGAGCGATAGTATCAGTCCCTTTATTAGCCTTTTTACCCCTCACCTACGTCACGAAAGGAATCTACATTGCAAATTTCAAAAATCTAGCTTTTGCCGGTTGGGGTGAGTGATAAGGAAGTGATATGATAGAAATTATGAAAATGTTGTTACAGTCGGTCCATTTATAAGACCGAAAAACGATTTTTCATAACGGGCGTGGCACCTCCCATTTCCCAGCGAGGCGTAATCCTCATATATCAATAAAATATGTAGCAAATCTCATCTTCATACTTTAAATGGTTCGTGAAATATGACCTATTAAAATTTTGGTTTATGTGGGCGGTACCACGCCCCTTTGTCTTGTTTTCATGCAGCCTATTATAGAGGCTCTACAGATAGTAACACACTGTAAAAATTTCATTGCAATCGGTTCATTTATTTCGCCAAGATTACTATTTTCTCGCGAGACGAAATCCACTTTGTATCAATAACTTAACTTAAAACATAATTTTCCTTTACAACCCATGAATGAGGTACGGGATAGCTTCTCGCGTTGTTGTGAATTAGCACGCTTTCAATTTTAGATTCAAAACTAACGGCACCTACTAGACACGGCTTACTAGACATGCCGATTGACTCGACACTAATACTGCGAAGTTGTATCAGTAACATATGTAGCAAATCTTCATATCTCCAATGGCTCTTGATATATGAGTGATTGAACATTTGGTTTGTGTGGGCGGTGCCACGCCCCTTTGTCTGATTATTTTTTCATGTAGCCTGTGATAGAGGTCCTATGGGCAGTATCGCACAAAGAAAATATTATTGCAACCGGTCTATTTATTGGGTCAATATAACAATTTTTTAAAAAGGGGCGTGGTACCGCCCTCTTTCCAGAAACAAGGTATTTTTTCTTATACGTCCGATGTACGTACCAAATCTCGACTTTGTACGTATAATTGTTTAAAAGATACAGCCATTTCAAAATTCGTGTTTTATGGGGCGGTGCCACGCCTATTTTACCCTCTTGCAGTCCCAGTTTCCAAAAATCCAGACTTAGTGTGAGCCTACGTCATAAAAGGAACTTACATTCCAAATTTCAGGTTTTAGCTTTCTCCGTTTGTGCTGGGGAATGATCAGTCAGTCACCCAAGCCTTTTATATATATAGATGTATGAAAAACGATGAGGGTCAATTCCGTCATTTGTAAAGGAGGTTACAGGGGTTTCTTAAAGGTTTAAATTTTCTTACATAATAACTAAACTGACAAAAAACCAGTACAGAAATTTCAGTCACCTAACCCCTATCTTAACACCTTAAGGGGCTCCCATTGATGTATCTTTGTATGCCTTCGTCAGTAAAGTGTTCTGGCGATGATGATGATGGCTTAGCTTAGGCAGGATTTCCCTTAAACAAACACAAAGGGAATGTACCCATTAACTTGTGGCTCATCTTCCATTCAGGCAGGCTATTTCTGTAAAGATAACAAAGTTCCATAGTAATTATACCAAATCGGAGTTCCTTAGGCTGGGTGTCTTCGAGTAATGATAACTACTGGTCAACGTAAGGACAACGTGTGTGTACAGTTTGTTAGGATATCTCAGCGTTGTATTTAGATTGGACAAATTCAAGAGAGCTTATGAAAGGTCCGATCCAGGTGTCTAGTCGGTCTCAATTCTAGACAACTTGCCAAAATAGGAGCCTCCCGCAACCGTATGCCCTCCATTTCGTAGAATGATATCCCAAACCTTCCCTTCTGCAGTGGGATATCATCTCACGCTTTCGCAACAACGGATCAGCGTTTTACTCGGACGGTTAGGTTAGGTTATTCTTAAGTATGAGTCCCGTTGTGATACCATATCCAATTTTTCGCACATAATATTCCTATTCGGTTCGGTCAACGTTGCTTTCAAGCCATTTCGTTGATCTGATGAAGGCAGTTATGGTACGCAAATCGCCTTCTCATAGACAGGTATTGTGCAAAAGTGTCCGATGACCAAACTTTTCATATATCAGGTCACCAAAAGCAGGGCAGTGACATAGAATTCTGGCATGGCCATAGTTCCAGTACATGCATGCTCTCGTGGCGTCTAAATGCATTGTGGTGTTCACTTCTATTTTCCTCGCCTTAATATTCGGGGTAACCAGTTCAGGATCGTAAACAGTGCCTTAGTAGGAGTCCAAAATGTGTAATATGAATTTCAGTCTTTCGGTCGATTGTCCTTCTACAGCAGTATAGGACCGTGCCGCTTTGCTAGTCCTGGCCTAAGGGTTTAGATTCCAATTCAAGTTACTGACCAATATTAGCCCGAGGTATTTGGAGCTATCATAATGTGTAAGTGTGACCATAAACTTAGAGAGTAATTAAGCATTCATGCCGGTAACTATTAGTGTCACGTTAACGGAATACGCGATGGTTGTGCAGTACGTCATCAGGAGAGTATTGATGTTGAGAATCCATAGTAGTGGAGACAGTACTTCTCTTTGTGGAGCGAAAAATTTTGAATAGTTTATCAACTAAGGGACCGGTCGTGGCATAGTGGTTAGAACACGCGACTACCATGCGGGAGAACTCGGGTTCGATTCCCGCCTCCACTCATCTACATTTTTCTTTCATTGCTGACCCCCTCCATGTTGTCTACAGCAACTTCGTAGTATTAGTGCGCGTAGTATTAGTGCGAGTCAATCGGCATGTCTTGTAGAAGCTTCTTAAAGAGTGACTATCGCATTCGTCGATAAACAAGTAGGTACCGTTTGTTGTGAATCTATAATAGAAAGCAGTTTCCGTGGATTAACCTTTCGTGTAGGCATGCTGACCGGACCGGCATGGACCGGCCGTGGCATGGACTCCGCCTCGCAGGATGTTACGCCAAAATCTGGCTATGTTTAATAAATAATAAATTAATAAATAATAAATAAATAAATTTGTTTGTTTTCCTAAGAGCTACCTTTATTGTACTGTCAGAGTCTTTCGAACTGCAGTGAGTCAGCCATTTAAAGTGGTGTTCTATTGTATGGATTGTATTTTGCCGAATGTATTTATCAGCAGTACATCCCTGCTGAGCAAAAGAAATGGTCGGGGTCGTCTCCGTCCCTTTCAACGTAAACGGCTCCATTACCTTGAATTGACTCCACAAGAAGATCAGATATGAATATAAAGCACTTGATTGGACTGCTTGAGTTGATAATAAGCGTCAGACTTAGAGTGCCCGACTCACTCCCAGTCTTTGTACTTGGGATCTTCATAATTGGGTTAACCCGTTGTCTGTTGGGTAAAATTATCGGGTCCATGGTCACCTGCATATTTGTCACACTGGTAGAACTTGGGGCAGTTGGAAAGATATGACACTGTGTGGGACCCACTTTGCGGTCCTGGCAGACTCTTCATGTTGTAGAAACTGTGAATATTAGTATCCCTAACATAGAGAAGAATGAAATGGAGGAATAAACTCGCTCTTAAAAACTACATTCAATAGGCTTGGGACACCCAAAACGGCTTTTTATGTCATCATCCCTAAGGGTGATGGTATATATCAGTACAGAAATACAGAAATTTCAGTCAGATATGACTGATAAATATCATCACCCGAGGTCTTGAGTTAGAGGCAATTTCGGTTCGGCAATTTTGTGTTAAATAATACAAAATAAATTAACTGACCAAATTTCAATATCCCGCAGGTGACCGTTTGGAAGTTATGGAAGAAACATAACTCTTCCAAAAATAGGTTATTTTGTATGCAAGTTACCAGAAGGGGTCAACCGATATAATCTTTATTCAATCCTGAGTCACATTTTTATAATTTTACATCTTACGCATAATTTGACTAAATTCAGTTAACTTATAAAAAAGATATGTATGCAAAACTATGAGGGCCAATTGTATGGGGGGTGGGGCAAAGATTTCGGGTTTTACAAGGTTTGTCTACTATTACAAATTCAAAATTCAAATATCTTCTAGTTGTCCGTTTTGATGTTATTGGTGAAATATTAATTATCCAAAAATAGATAATTTTTTGGACAATTCTGTAGTACATGATTACATTAGTTGGAAGAACCAAAGACATACAGTGTATGCAGCTTCAAAAAAATCTAAATTTGCCCTATGGATTAATAAATAGAAAACAGCCGTTTGGACTAATAGACGATTCCCCTCTCGCATACCGACACGTCAGAAAACGGGATTAGGCAGGTTAGCTTCGCAGCGGGAAGGAACATGGTAGTGAGTGGAACCAGATTCCAGCACAAAGATATCCACAAGGCAACTTGGCTATCCCCCGATCAAAACAACAAAAATCAAATTGATCATGTGGTAATTGATGGCAGGCGTGCGTGTGATCCGTGGTGCTAATATTGGCTCGGATCAATACCTGGTTGCAGCCAAGGTGCGCACAAGATTGAGCAGAGCGTAAAACGCACGTAATCAAACACAAAGAACGCCTCTACTTCTGACGTTCGCGATACACAGTGGCAGCATATTGCGCATTCCATGGCAACCGCCGAAACAACCGTGCTAGGATATGGAAAGCGGCGCTCAGACGAAAATTGGTATGATGAAGAATGTCGGATAGCATCTGAGGAAGAGGGCGACGCTACAGCCAATTGTAACCCGTGCTGTTAGGGAACGGCACAAGGAGAAAGTAAAACAGGCGAGACAGCTATTTAGACGAAAAAAAACGTCAGATAAAAGAACGGGAGAACGCGGATATAGAGCGATACAGGGATAGAGGTGAGGCCTGAAAATTTTACCAGAAAGTAGGAGCAAATGGCTACGGTAATGGCCTCCCCTCCTGTAAGGACAAGGATGGAAATCTGGTCACAGATACGCAGATACGGAGAGAACACTTCCAGCAACTGCTGGTTCCAGAAGGTCGCGTACGTGAAGTTATCACGCCCATTGTCGACGACGGCTTTGATTGCCCACCACCAAGTCAAGCCGAGGTAAGAAGAGCAATGTCGCGGCTGAAAAACAACAAAGCAGCCGGTGGCGACGGTCTGCGGGCAGAGCTCTTCAAGTCCGGTGGCGAGGAGCTGATAACGAACATGCACTAGCCCGACGATTGGAATTTAAGCGTATTATGTCCTGTGCTAAAAAAAGGTGATCCAAGTGTGTGCTCCAACTACCGCGAGATCAGCCTTTTACCCATCGCTTATGAGGTCCTGTCGAGTGTGCTTTGTGAAAGACTAAAGCCAGTGTTATCCAACCTAATCGGGCCTTATACTACGACGTTGCAGTCGCCAAAATCGAGGGGGCCGGCAATGAAAGAAAAATGCAGATGACTGGAGGCGGGAATCGAACCCGGGATCTGCCGCATGGTAGTCGCGTATTCTAACCACCATAACAGGCCGGTCCCATGAACCGCCATAAGTCTTACAAATTTAGACGCTTGTGCCGGGACTGAAACACTGATCATCCGTATAATGGTCGTATGTTCTAATCATTAAAGGTTCCACAAATTTCAATTAATAGATATATGTATGTATGTAATTTCATTTGAAATTATGCATATTTCACATCACATCATCATTAAATGACTCCTGTAGAAGTTTCATCGAACCATAAATGCGAATGTTTTAATGAAATTGCAACATTTTTGAAAACAAGCAAACAAAAAAAAAGCAAATCAACATTTGCAAATTTTGCGAATGCATCCACACAAAAGCTTTTGCAATATCTACATACAGATAAATTAACATATTTATTTATATATACATACCTATATGTATATATACATATATGTAAAACCTTTTGTATATATACTTTTATATAAATACATATATTTACATTATGATTTCACGTAAATATGATTGTTTTCGTTGTAGCCATTGTCGTTGTTGTCGCCGTGGTACATTGTATATATACAGAAGTGTAATTGTGTCCCTTTTTTCATGAATATTAAGGATGTGTTAAATCCTTTTCTCTATACATTTGTTGCCTCTCGTTCTGTGAACTTCTCGTACCCTGACACACTTACGCGCGCTCAGTATCAAATACAAGTGCACTCACCCTCATACGACGACCTCTCACACAAACACACACACACGTTAACGTCGAATATTAAAAACGTGCACTTGAAGTAGATTCTTTGATTATCGTGAATAGGTTTTTACTCGACCCTTTGAGGGTACGACGATATGAAGTCATCGACAAGTTGAATCAAAATGAAAAGAAACAAAAAAAAAAACAACCGAAGTTTATTTTCATATGACTGCAATGAATATTTTAATGATGTGTGTACTTTTGTTTTCTGTTTTTTGTTGCATTTTGTTTTAATCGACATAAGGATTTGGAGGAAGCCACGAGTATGTTGTAAATGACAAGTCCTTAATGTAGACGCAGGTCTCATGCCATGCAGCCAGAGTAAGAGTTTTGTTTGCAGAGATGTGGAGTTTTTCGGTTATTTGTTTTTAATACATACATCATAACATATATAGCTCATATTGATTGACAATATTTATATGTTCATTTTCCAAGAGTTTGTTTCACTGACTTTAGAGTAAACTGATGAACTATTTATCCGAATCTATCAGTAAACATTCTAAATGTTTTGTACATTGAATCTGATCAACAATTTCTGAAACAATATGTTTTACAGCTAAAATTTACAACTTGTATAAACACATCCTTAGGGATGTGGGTATATATCATTTAAAACGAGAAAAAGTAAAGAAATTTTAGTCAGGTGAATATACTGATAAGTACCCTCAACCATACCTCCGGGTTTCATATGTTTCATATGTTTCATCTGTAAATACAAAATATTAAAGTTATATATTCTCAAAGTTTTGAGATGTTACTGAGGGGGTATAGAAAATGCCAGTAGTGGCACAACGTGTCCGATTTAAATTCTAAAGTTTTTTGACTTCAGTGTACTTAAAACAAGTGAGAAAGTTTAAGTCGGGTAAAGCGACTTGCATATACCCTCACCTTCAGTAAGAACATAAAATCTGTTTAACAAAATACATAATTTGAACACGATCCCCTTGGGTATATTGAAATTATAACTCGATTTCTAAAGTGGACTAATGGTACATTTGTATGGGAGGTACCAGAAGGGGCGTGGCATGCCTTCCAGTTTTTTTTCTCGAAAACATTATTCCTATAGCTTAACTAAAAACAGATTTGGGCACTATGGGTGTATTAATAATATTAATCGATTTCTAAAGTGGATGGAATGCTACATTTGTGTGGGAGGTACCAGAAGGGGCGTGGCTTGACTTTAAGTTTTTCATCCAAAATGTTATCTTGTTATAGAGTTTTATAATTAAGTTTGTTTCAGAAAAGATATGCATGCATAACTATAGGGGCAATATTGGTCAACTTTATGGGAGTCACGAGAAGGGGAGTGTCATATTGTTCGGTTATCTGAGGTTTTTCTAGTATTACAAGATAACTATCCTCGAGTCTTCCGTTTGGAAGTTATGGAAGAAAGAAGTCTATTCCGAAAATAGGTAATTTTGTATGGGAGGTGTCAGTAGGGTCAGCCGCTATAGTATATATTTATACCTGAGTCAAATTTTCTTAAGCGTACATCTTACGCAAAATATGACAAAATAAATAAATATATAAATAAATATATAAAAGTGATGACCGAATTCAA